>MU702673.1:5592-16081 GCA_026770625.1 Nicotiana glauca | reverse complement strand
AAACTCTATCCGAATTACTTCAAATTCACCAAACACATGTAATGAAACATATAGAAGCATAAAATGGGGAAAACATGGCGAAAATACCTGAGACGACGGGTCGGGTCGTTACACTGAAGACCAACCAAAAAAACCTCACATTCAGGAATTTACTAAAGCATCACAAGAACCATGGGCTTGGTTGGCCAAGGAGAATGAGTACAGGGCCACAATTGGCAAATTGGAAAAATAGGTCAGGGATCTTCAATTTACAAACAATTTGCAAGCCACCGCAAATGAGGGCGACGAGAGAAAGCTAGCCAAAGAAAATGACGCCCTTCGAGCCCAAATCCAAGAAATGAAAATAGCAGCCGAGAAACTCGCCAGAATTACAAAGGATGAAAAGCTTATCGATAACCTTAGGACGAAGATGAGTGAATATGGTTTTAATCTGCACAATGCAGAAGTTGAACTAGCAAGGACTTGAACAAATTTAGCTAAGAATGCAGAGGAACGAGCACACCGGGTTAAACACTTAAAAGAGGAATATGACAATGAGGTCGTAGGGCTGAAGAGAAAGATCACCGTCCTTGAGAACAAAATGACTAAACAGACAAAAGATTTCAAAGCAGGAAGACAACGCTGTTATGCCCAGATGGCATAACTAGAAAAAGACATACAACAACTGCAAGAACAAAACCACGCAGTTGAACAAGTTTTGAGGGCTAAAACTTAGCAAATAAGGCGTTTACTCCAAGAAAAGGGTACTATCAGGGAGAGGGTTAGAGCTATTGCTGACTACATCGTTATAAAATGCCAAGCATGTGAAGACATGACTCAAACCACTTTCTTTGCTGTGATAATGACCTTTATTTGCTGAATAATGAGTGACTTGGAGCATCTTCAAGGGGATCTCACCCATAGGCCTGTGACGAGATCGACTGATGTCCCACGGGCCCTTGGAGAAATTGAGGCATTGATGTATTCATGATTTTCATTCAAATCTGTATTTTACTTTCTTTAATGGAGTCTGTTTTCAAGTATGTATTTTCATTTTCTGTTGGAGTCTGTTAGTCCCGTTTTTTCTTGAGTCTATTCGTTTTATGACCAAAATTCTGTAGGATGATCTATTGTAATCAAACGCTTTATTTTATGAAGAATTTGAAAATCCCAATTTTTTTATTTATCCTCTAACTACGCAAACATCTGATTCATGCGGTGTCATAATACGTAGGCAACCCCCATATGATTGGATCACAACCATGAAAATAAAAAAAAAAGGAAAAATGAGGAGTGAAACTTAGGAAATGCTGGAATGACGCAAGTAACCGATCAAATACATAATAAAAATGGTTAACTGCTTAGGTCAATTGCATCCCCAACGTGTGGTTGTCTATCTATTAAGCTCTCACTATTAACAAGTTTGTTGTTTTCTAGAATTTAGGCAGGTGGTTAGTTTATTTAGCACTCTGGCAACCCATCCATACAACACTAGGTCTAAAGACAAATTGATCATGGCTAATAAAGAACTGGACGCAAGTATTATTGATCCGTCGAAAGAGGAAGAATTTGATGTTAATATGAAAGAGGAGTTGCATAAGTTGAAACAACAGATGATAGAAATGTACCAAGCATGGGTAAAAGGGCATCCACTACCATCCTACCCGCCAACCCTGCTTTCGTCCTGCCATTGGCTCAATCCCAAGAACGTCCTATTATTGATTCATCTACAAGCTTTCCCATTTACCATCACTACCAAGGCACCACTTCCCAAACACCACAAGATCCACCACCCAAACCAGTCCCATGCTATCCTCCGTCATCCACCCCTATTTTCGTGGCACCTCCACCCACTACACTCAGCCGATCCTCTAGTGAGCCTCTATTTTCGGACCAAGATAACCAATACTATACCCCGGAACCTACCTTCAAGACTCCGGAACCTTGCTCTCGCACTCCTCGTTTTAACTTCCCTATTAAGATTGAGAGACCGCCTAAAAATCCAGAATAGGAGGAAATATTCAGGAAGGTTAAAAGCCTGGAACAGTCATTTAGGAACATGCAAGGGTTGGGAGGCTAGGTGAGCGCGGCCTACAATGATCTGTGTCTATTTCCTAATGTTCAGTTGCTATTGGGATTTAAGATGCCAAAGTTTGATTTGTACGATGGGCACGGAGACCCAGTGGCTCACTTAATAGGATTTTGTAGTAAAATGAGAGAAGCAGGCAGGAAGGATGAGTTATTGATGGCATACTTTAGCCAGAGTCTAAGTGGTTCAGCGTTGGAGTGGTACACTCGTCAAGATCATGACAGGTGGTACACATGGGATGATTTGGCCCAAGCATTCGCTTCTCATTTCCAATACAACCTCGAGATTGTTCCAGATCGTTTGTCTCTAACTAAGATTGAGAAGAAACCTAGCAGAAGCTTTTGGGAGTACGATTTTCGTTGGAGAGAACAAGCGGCAAGAGTTAATCCTCCAATGAAGGAGAGTGAAATGGTAGATTATTTCCTGCAGGCTTTGGAGCCCACTTACTTCGGCCATCTGGTATCGGCCATAGGCAAATCCTTCAACGAGGTAGTTAATATGGGTGGCATAGTGGAGGAAGGCCTTAGATCAAACAAAATCATGAGTTATTCAGCTATTAGGGCAACCACCCATGCATTCAGAATGGTATTGGTTGAGGAATTGGAAAGAAGAGGAAAGAGGATGTGGCAACGATTGATTCAGGGTCATGGCTTGGACACAGGGGTCCATCACACCATTATACTCAGTCTCGACCCCACTACCAAACCTACACCCAAACCTCATATAATTCGCCACAACATTACTATCCACCAAGAAGACCCTCAGATTTCTATCCACTACGCCCAATCATATATCCAACCTCCTCATACACAATGGCGAGCACCAGCACCACGAAACACCTACCTAACTCCACAAAATGCTTACCCACCACCACGAGCCTACCGAAGCCCTGCCGGCCCAGGTTTTTGGCCCAATCAAGCATTTAAAAATGAGAGGTTGCAGTGAAAGAAAACCTTCACCCCATTGGGGGAATCATATACTAGTTTGTTTCATAGACTAATACAATTGGATATGCTGAGGTCAATTGAGTTAAAATTGCCAAATCCTTCTCTGAAGAATCTTGATTACTCTGTAACTTGTGCATATTGTTCTGGCACTCCGAGGCATGAAATGGAGAAGTGCTAGCTCTTAAAAAATGCTATCCAGGAGCTCATTTACACCAATCAGATCGAAGTCCAAGCTCCGGAGGCACCCAACATTAACCAGAACCCATTGCCGACTCATGAAGAGATAAACATGATTGGGATAGTCCGCAAGGGAGGGGAGCCCAAGAAGTCCTCACAATCTGTTATGATGATTCGGTCCAGTGAGGCCAAGACAATCGACAAACCAATAGTTGAAGGATCAATGGAAATTTTGAACATGATGAGTGGTGAGCCATCTGTGGTAGTCAAGAGAGGACCCCCAAATAATGCTATAGTAAAGAGAGATGAGTCAAAAGTGGTTGTGCCAGGTTTGGCAAACAAGCCCATCATAATCGTAGAAGGTGCCCGAACGGACCCTGTCATCATCAAGCCTGTAACTCAGTTGCCAATAATCAGCACCAAGGCTATCCCGTGGAATTATGAACGGGTAGTAGTGACCTACAGGGGAAAGAAAGTGAAAGAAAAAGTTAATGAGGCCCAATGACTAAGTTCAGGAAGATGCCTTGCCCCGGAAGAATTGAGGAAAGCCAAGGCATCCAAAGACCATACAGTCCTAGCAAAGAAAGCAGTTACTAAGGAAGAAGCAGAGGAATTGAGAAAGATGAAAATACAAGATTACTCCATTGTGGAACAATTAAGAAAGGCACCCGCTCAGATTTCTTTGCTGTCATTGCTGATTCATTCCGATGAGCATCACCAGGCCCTGATGCAAATCTTAAACAAAGCTCATGTTCCCGACAAGATTTCAGTAAACCACTTAGAAAAGATTGCCAACAAAATATTCAAAGTGAACAGGGTTACTTTCTCCGACAACGAGTCGCCTATGGAAGGTACTGAGCACAACAGGGCTCTCTACTTGGTGGTGAAATGTGAAGACTCTATGGTCACTAGGGTTCTAATTGACAATGGCTCCACTGCAAACATTTGCCCTCTCTCTACTCCGAACAAGCTAAAAGTTGATAAGGAGAGGTTCCACAAGAACATTGTATGCGTCTGAGGTTTTGATGGTGGAGGAAAAGACTCGGTGGGAGATATAATGCTTGAATTGACAATAGGACCGGTGGAATTCACCATGGAGTTCCAAGTCCTGGATGTAGCCGTCTCCTACAGTTTGCTGTTGGGTCGACTTTGGATTCATACCGCCAAAGCAGTCCCGTCCACTTTTCACAAAATGGTCAAATTTGAGTGGGATCGGCAGGAGATTGTTGTGCATGGAAAAGAAAGTGTGTGTGCTCATAGTTATGCTTATATTCCATTTATTGAGGCCAAAGATGACAAAGGGACATGGGTTTACCAAGTCTCTGAAAGGATACTAGTCAAGAAAGTGCCGGAAGGGAAATATGTTCTGACTCTAATGATGGCCTCTACATCCGTCATGGTGGCTTTTGAGATGCTAAAAAATGGTTTTGTGCTAGGGAAAGGTCTAGGAGCATCTCTACAGGGTGTCATATAGCCATGTCCCTCCCTGAAGCTTTGGGCACGTTCGGTCTTGGATTCAAACCTATAGTGGCAGAGGTGCAAAGAGCTAAAGGTTGAAACGGAAAGCGTGGGGTACTTCCAAAGCCAATTCCCTATCTTTCCAGGTCATTTGTCAAGTCCGGTGCTAGAAAACACCGAGTGACAACAGTCCCAAGTTCTGCGGTTAACATCGATGAAGATTTAAATGAAAGATTCCAGAGGTTATTTTAGTCCACAAATTGGCCACCGATCCGATATTCCCTCCCGTCAAGCAGAAATTGCAAAAGTTCAAAACTGACATAAGTGTGAAGATTAAGGATGAAATTACCAAACAGTTGGACGCGAGGGTCATTCAGGTCACACGATATCCCACTTGGTTAGCTAATGTTGTGCCAGTAACAAAGAAGGATGGAAAGATCAGAGAGTTTGTTGATTATCACAATCTCAACAAAGCAAGTCCAAAGGATAATTTCCCATTGCCAAATATCCACATTTTGATTGATAATTGTGCCAAACATGAGATTGGATCTTTTGTAGACTGCTATGCAGGGTATCATCAGATTTTAATGGATAAGGAAGATGCAAAAAGGATGGCATTCATCACGCAGTGGGGAATTTATTGCTATCGGGTAATGCCATTCGGTTTGAAAAATGCTGGGGCAACTTATATGAGAGCAATGACTACTGTGTTCCATGATATGATACACAAGGAGATTGAGGTTTACGTGGATGATGTGATCGTAAAGTCAAAGTAGTAGGCCGACCACGTCGGAGATTTGAGGAAATTTTTCCAGAGACTTCGCAGGTACAACCTTAAGCTTAACCCTGCCAAGTGCGTATTTGGTATTCCGTCCGAAAAACTGTTGGGATTCATAGTCAACCGTCGAGGCATTGAGTTGGACACGTGAAAAATTAAAGCAATACAAGAATTGCCACCTCCAAGAAATAAGACTGAGATGATGAGTCTGTTAGGGAGGTTGAACTACATCAGCATGTTTGTTACTCAGCTCACGACAACTTGTGAGCCTATCTTCAAGTTGCTGAAGAAAGATTCTGCAGTCAAATGGTCTGATGAATGTCAAGAAGAATTTAATAAGATAAAGGGTACTTGTGAAACCCACCAGTGTTGGTCCTAGCGGAACCACGGAGACCCTTGATTCTTTACTTGACAGTCCTGGAAAATTCATTTGGTTGTGTATTGGGTCAGCATGACATCACTGGCAGGAAAGAGCAAGCCATCTACTATCTCAGTAAGAAGTTCACATCTTATGAGGTCAAGTACACTCCCCTTGAAAGGACATGTTGCGCCCTAACTTAGGTAGCACAAAAGTTGAAGCATTATTTGTCATCCTACACCACTTACCTCATTTCTCGCTTGGATCCGTAAAAGTATATCTTTCAAAAGCCTATGCCCACAGGGAGACTTGCGAAGTGGCAGATTTTTCTCAAGGAGTTTGACATCATCCATGTTTCTCGGACCACGATGAAAGCCCAAGCATTGACCGACCATTTGTCCAAGAACCCGGTCGATGAAGGATACGAGCCATTGAGAACTTATTTTCCCGATGAAGAGGTGATGCATATCGACGAGCTGGAGCGGATTGAAAAACTAGGTTGGAAACTTTTCTTTGATAGGGCTGCTAATAAGAAAGGAGTCGGAATAGGGGCCGTGCTTATTTCTGAAACAAGGCATCACTACCCTGTTACGGATCAACTTTGTTTCTATTGTACCAACAATATGGCTAAGTACGAGGCATGCATTTTCGGTTTAAGGCTATCAGTAGACATAGGTGTCCAGGAAGTCTTGGTCTTGGGACACTCGAACCTTTTACTGTACTAGATTCAAGGAGAATGGGAAACAATGGATTTAAAGCTCATACCGTATCGACAATGTTTGCATGATCTTTGCCAACGGTTTCAATCAGTAGAGTTCAGGAATATTCCAAGGGTCCACAACGAGGTTGCCAATGCTTTGGCTACCTTGGCATCAATGTTGCACCATCCGGACAAAGCTTATGTCGATCCTCTACATATTCAAGTCTGCGATCATCATGCTTACAGTAACATGGTGGAAGAAGAACTTGATGGTGAATTGTGGTTCCACGACATCAGCGAGTACATCAGAATGAGGGTATATCCGGTGCAAGCCACGGGGGATCAAAAAAGAACAATTTGATGGTTGGCAAGTGGATTTTTCTTCAGTGGAGGGGTTTTCTATAAAAGAACTCCAGATCTTGGATTGTTAAGATGTATAGATGCTAGACAGGCCATAGCTATCATGACCGAAGTACATTCTGGAGTCTGCGGACCGCATATGAGTGGGTATGTTCTAGCGAAGAAAATTCTCCGAGTAGGTTATTATTGGCTAACCATAGAGCGAGATTGTATCAGTTTTGTGTGCAAGGTCATCAATGCCAAGTACATGGAGATTTGATTCAGTCTCCGCCATCCGAATTACACACCATGTCAGCACCATGGCCCTTCGTTGCTTAGGCATGGATGTCATTAGACCAATTGTGCCATCAACATCCAATGGGCACAAGTTCATTTTGGTGTCCATTGATTATTTCAACAAGCGGGTTGAAGCTAAAACTTTCAAGTCTGTAACCAAGAAAGTAGTGGTCGATTTTGTTCACTCAAATGTCATTTGTTGGTTCGGGATCCCAAAGGTGATTATCATAGATAATGGTTCTAATCTCAATAGTCATTTGATGAAAGAGGTATGTCAACAGTTTAAGATTACACGTCACAATTTCACCCCATATCACCCTAAGGCGAATGGAGCAGTCGAGAAAGCCAACAAGAACATAAAGAAGATACTTCGGAAAATGGTAGAAGGTTCCAGGTAATGGCATGAAAAGTTTCCCTTTGCGTTGTTGGGTTATCGCACTACTGTTCGCAATTCAGTAGGTGCAACTCCTTATTTGTTAGTATATGCAACTGAAGTAGTGATATCCATGGAAGTTGAAATGTTATCCCTTAGGATTGTTGTTGAGGCCGAAATTGATGATGATGAGTGGGTCAAAACCCGTTTGGAGCAGTTAAGTTTAATTGATGAGAAAAAATGGGCAGCAGTGTGTCATGATCAGTTGTATCAAAAGATAATGGCAAGAGCGTACAACAAAAAGGTGCGTCCCCAGATGTTCGAAGTGGGCCAGCAAGTATTGAAATGCATCCTTCCACACCAGGCCGAAACAAAAGGCAAGTTCGCCCCAAATTGGCAGTGGCCATTCATTATAACAAGAGTGTTGTCCAATGGTGCTTTGTATTTAACATATATCGAAGGCAAATGTGTAGACATGGCTATCAATTCTGATGTAGTCAAGAGATATTATGTATGATTTCTTTTGGTTTGAATTATGTTTGTTTGTACTTGGCATGTTTTGAAGATTGGAATGACGAAGGCAATTTATTCTGCTATCCAAATACTTTACCCTTTGTTACCCCCTTTGAGCCTTATTTATTTCATTTCATATCCCTCTTTTGGAATCAGTAGCGAAATTCAGCAAAGAAGTAAAAAAGAAAAGAGAAAAAATAGAAAGAGGAAAAGAAAAATATACAAAAAAAAAGAAATTCCTGTGTGTGAACTACGTTTTACCTGATTCCTATTAAGAATACGTCGGCAGCCTCACGGCTCGGTCCCATCAAAATAAAAATCCAAAAATGCTCAAGCAAAGAAACTGGGGCAAAAGTTAAGATTATCGTAAGAAATTTAATTCCAAAAAGTTGTAATTTTGAACCCAGCTGAGTTGTTTTGAGCCTTTATGATACCCTTTCCTTCTAATCCTATCCAAAAGCCTACATTACGGTCCAAAGAAAGACCTTCCGATCAATCTTCAAGAGATGTCAAGTCAAGCAAGTAAACGTTACTCATATTAGGGGCAATACTCTGGTTTAAGCAAGAAAAATGAAAAAAATGAGAGAGTCTCATTGGTGAAAACCCTCATGGGCACCATAAAACGATGAAAGCTGAGAGAAATAAAAAATGAGAGAGTCTTATTGGTGAAAACCCTCACGGGCATCGTAAGGAAAAAAGTGAGTTAAGATATGAACAAAAGAGAGAGGTTTGTTGGTTAAAACCCTTTAGGGCATTGCAAGCCAAACAAGGTCTGTGATTTGGAAAAAGAATTGGGTTATAGAGATCCTGTGGCACAAAGTATGACAATGGAAAACTGATTAGTTGAATAGACTGGGCTGATTAATCCAAAAGGCATACAATGATCATTGGTGCTAGTTATTCCACTCAAATAAGTTTCTTTTTCCTCCATCAAACAGTGATCCAGATTTGGATTTTCTTCTTTATTCCTAACTCTCAAAATCATCGCATTTCATTTCTTTTGGTTTTATTTCTCTAAGGCTTTTCCAATGTTAGCCTTGTTTTAACAAGTAAGAAGTAATTTCAAAGTTTATTACCAGCTTCCAAATTGCACAAAGCAAAATGCTGCTAGAAAATGCCACAGATAGTATGACGTAAAGTGGGACATAAAGTGTCAGTAAAAGTTCAATCGGTGGAATGGATTAGTAATTTCGTGGGAGATGCAGAGGTTCATATAGAAATGTCAGAAACGTAAAACAACGGTTGAGGTATAGAGAACTCGGGTCATCCAGGGTCCTGCGGTTGAGGATCAGTCAGAAGGTCAAACAATTCTTGGCCAGTTCAAGGCAGTCAGTCAAAGTAGAGCATGGCAAAAGAAAAACCACCTTCAACAAGAATACCATAAACGAACCACCACATTTTAAAACTGACAAGATTTTTATTTTATTAAAACAAAGGCAGGAAATTTCATTCATTCCAAGGATCCTCAGTGAAGAAAGCATGTACCAGATAGGTTCGACGTAAATTCTCAGGGCCCGCCTGGATAATGGGATTTAATTTGAAGTTCTCAGGACCCTCCTAGATAATAGGACTTAGTTAAAATTCAATACAATCATAAATAACAAGATCCAACATAAGTCTTACCCCAAATAAATGTAAGTTAGCTTTGAAGTTGTCATTCTTAGGATAAGATTCAATTCGAAATTTTCAGGACCCTCCTGAATAATGGGACCTAGCTTTAAGAATTCCATTAGGTAACAAGATTTAGCGTAATTTCTACTGTAAGGGAGTATAATTTAGCCTTAAAATTGTCACTCTTAAGATAAAACTTGATTTTGATTTTCAGGACCCTCCTGGATAATGGGATGTAGTTTTAAGACTGTCTTAGATAACAAGATTCAACAGAAGTCATACCTTTAGAAAATATAATATAGCTTCGAAACAAGCATTTTACTAGAAGTTTTCAGGACCCTCCTGGATAATGGGATCTAGCTTTCAAATTCTTAGAGATATTTGGTAACATGATACAATTAACGCTCACAGATATGGCCAGCTACCAAACAGGGGCAAAAAAATATTCTTTGTTTTGTCTATTTTGTTGAAATCAAGCATCCACCTAGAAAGCAAGGGAGAACAACATGAGTTTTAAGGATGAAAAGCAATTCAAGTTTCAACAATCAGGCACCCACTTGGAAAGCAAGGGAATACAGTTCAAGTTTCAACAATCAGGCGCCCACCTGGAAAGCAAGGTAATACAGTTCGAGCTTCAGCAATCAGGCGCCCACCTAGAAAGCAAGGGAATACAATCTAAGCTTCAGCAATCAGGCGCCCACCTGGAAAGCAAGGGAATATAGTTCAAGCTTCAGCAATCAGGCGCCCACCTGGAAAGTAAGGGAATATAGTTCAAGCTTCAGCAATCAGGCGCCCACCTGTCACACCTCTTTTTTATGGCGCTTTACATACTCCGGCAAAAGGGATATATAAATATAAGCGTAAAAAGAG
>MU702672.1:7946-53224 GCA_026770625.1 Nicotiana glauca | reverse complement strand
TTGTTATTATACTGTTAAATGTGTAGGAGTATTGGTTATAGCTTTGCATTGTTGTATTTCGGGTTTTCTTACTTTCAGCCATTATATATGTCTATTACCACTGAGTTGGAAGTACTCACTTTACTCCCTGCACCATGTGTGCAGATCCAGGTATCCCGGGAGTTTAGCTGAGCTTTTGCTAATTTTAGAGTTTGTCCGGAGTTGTCGAGGTAGCTGCCTGACGTCCGCAGGACCCGACTCCTCCCCTATCTCTTTTGTTATCTTTCCGCAGTTTTGAGACTATGTATTATTGGAGTCTTATTACACTGTATTGTTAGAGGCTCTAGACTCATGACCCCCAGGTCTTTGGGAGTATATTCAGTATTTTATGATATTCAGCTTAATCTTTAAGCTTCATTGTTGTTAATGATAATTAAATAACTGGATTTTGAGCTTCATGCTCGGGTTGAAAGTGTAAATGGTCGGGCTTGCCTAGCAGTTGTGTTGGGCGCCATCACGACCGGGATTAGGGTCGTGACATCTTGTCAACATTGTAATTTGGTAACGCCAACCCACACGACATATGTGGGAAGGCAGCTTAGCCGATCGGGCCGTGATCGGATGCCATGCCGCACACATGGTGGTATAGTGCTGGAAATCAACAAATCTGGAAATTCGATACCTGGGAAATTAAAAACTGGAAATTTGTGATTTGGTATATGTCTCTAAAAGGGATGACTTAGCCGATCGGTTCGTGATCGGACTCCGTGTTGACAAAGACGGTGGTAAAACTTATATCGGTGCTGGAGATCTCCCAACCAAATAAAAAAAAAATTAAATTATATATATTATTTTCATAAACTAGAGGACTAACATGTTTCAAAATTGTGTGTTAGAATATTGTTGATCTTGACTTACTGTTTTTGGATTCTTTGCTTGTATGGATATTCTAATCTGAAATAGGACTTTTAGCCTTATATACTAGTTCTATTCGACGGCACTAACGTCCCTTTTGCCGGGGGCACTATATTCGTGTTATGATTGTAGGTGGTTCTATAGCAGGTACTCCAGTCCACCGGCAGTAGCACCCCCTCTACTTTTATTCAGTTGTGTTGGTGAGCCCCACTCCATCCCGGGGTCATGTTATGTATCTTTTGTTCATTTTTGGAATACATTTTGAGGTATAGCCGGAGCCTTGTTACCGGCATTTCTCTGTTGCTCTTATATTGTGTTTAGAGGTTCCGTAGACTATTATGGGTGGTGGCTGATGTTGGGAGTCCGAGCTAGAACTTTTGGTACTTGATAAGCATGTTTTTCATTAAATTTGTAAACTATTAATATTTTGAAAACTAAATGAAGTAATTAGCAAGATTGAAATAAGGGTTGCTAACAACAGATTTCTTTGCGTTTATTAATTGGGATAATATCCCCTCTTTATTTATGAACTAGTTTGGGTAGAATGAAACATAACAGGCTTGCTCAATTGGGTTTACTCGGTTGAGCGCCGGTCGCGCTCCTCGGATTTTTGGGCGTGACAGATGTAGTCCAAGGTGGCGGGACCTAGCCCTGATTTTATGCTCTTCCAACCAGGCCGTAGGCTGAGGCTTCCGATGCAGTCATCACAGGTATGGTTCTGGTTTGTTGTAGGGATGCTTCGGTGCTATTTGATCCAGGGTCTACGTACTCTTATGTGTCATCTTATTTTGCACCGTATCTGGTCATGCCCAACGATTCTCTGAGTGCTCCTGTTTATGTGTCCACCCCGGTGGGTGATTCTATTATGGTAGATCATGTTCATCATTCTTGTATGGTTGTGATTGGGGGTCTTGAGACCTGAGTAGACTTATTACTATTGGACATGGTTGATTTTGGTGTCATACTGGCGATGGATTGCTTATCACCTTACCATGCTATCTTAGACTGTCATGCCAAGACTGTGACCTTAGCCTTGCCGGGTTTACCTTATTTAGAGTGGAGAGGGGCTCCTGGTCATTCTACCCGTAATGTTATCTCTTATGTGAAGGCTTAGCGTATGGTCGAAAAGGGGTGTTTGGCCTATCTGGCATATGTTCATGATTCTAGTGCCGAGGTTCCTTCTATTGATTCTGTGCCTGTTGTTCGTGAGTTCCCTGAGGTATTCCCTTCAGACCTGCCGGGTATAGGGTGGGCATCGGTCGTTTCGGTTCGGTTATGAATATTATTAGTTTAGTATATCGGTTATCAGTTTACAAATATGATAAACTGATAGCCAAACCGATAAGATATTACTTATCGATTATCAGTTAATCGGTTATCGATTATTATCGGTTTACCCGATAAGATAACTCAATATAGAGTTAAGCAAAAAAAAGCAAATAATTCACTCAAGTTAAGCAAAAAAGAGAAGAATTCACATATAGTATACTACCCAATTCTGTTGCTCTAGCCACAACTAATATTTGAAGAATGTTTCATTTTGACAAATTCATGACATGTGCAATCTCAAAAATTGATACTACAACTCCACAACATTCCTTTTCCATTTCACTAGAAATATAAGGTAACAGGAACATAAATTACAATTTTTTGGGTTCCTACCAAACTATAATCAAGAGATCAATCATTTTCCAGAGTCCAATGGTAGCAAGAGCAATAAGAGTACTAGCAATCCAAAAGTTGTCCAAACATAACTGAAATAGTGTTAAATTCTTTATTAATCCAAATACATTAATAACAATACAAAGTAGTAGCAATTTCACCTTAAAATTAAAAAGTACAAACATAGTACTAAAACAAGAGCAAAAAATAAAGAATCAAAAACAATCAAAAATCCTATTTTTTGTTATCGAACTCTACTGTAAAACTCAAAAGAAAGGAACGCAATTTGTTCTTAACAAAGAAGTAGTTTTTGAATACAAATTTATGATAAGATTCTAAGAATGTGGTTGTACATTGAAATTTGAAGAAGAACTGTTCAAAAATTGAATCAGAGTCTGAAGAGTGAACATGGAAACTTCAATCTTGAATGTGGCTGGGAAAATTAGGAGAAAAAGAGAGAATGAAGCCCTATAAATTGGGTAAAATCCTAATTTTATTAAATCTTATTACATTATCGGTTAAACCGTTAAGAAATTGGGCAACCCGTGGCCCGAACCGATAACCCAATAGTGAAAAAATACAAAACCTTTACTGAACCATTAACCCGATTACCCCATATCGATACCCCAATAAGCTTTTATCGGTTCAGGCTATTGGTTATACCCGATATATGCCCAGCCCTAGCCGGGTATGCCACTCGACAAGGATATTGACTTCTGCATTGATTTGGCTCTGGGCATTCAGCCCATTTCTATTCCGACGTATCGTATGGCCCCGCCTGAGTTGAAAGAGTTGAACGAGCAGTTGCAAGACTTTCTTGAAAGAGGCTTCATTAGACCTAGTGTCTTGCCTTGGGGTGCGCCGGTGTTGTTTGTTAAGAAGAAGGACGGATCGATGAGAATGTGTATTGATTACCGACAGTTGAATAAGGTTACAATCAAGAATAAGTATCCACTGCCGAGGATTGATGATTTGTTCGACCAACTTCAGGGTGCCCAAGTGTTTTCTAAGATCGACTTGAGATCCGGCTACCATCAGTTGAGGATTAGGGCATCCGATGTCCCTATGACAGCTTTCCGCACTTGGTACGGGCATTATGAGTTCTTGGTGATGTCATTTCGATTGTCAAATACCCAGCAACTTTCATGGATTTGATGAACCGATTTTATGCCTTACTTGGATTCATTCATAATAGTCTTCATTGATGATATTTTGATTTACTCCCGCAGTCGGGAGGAGCATGAGCATCATCTGAGAGTGGTTCTTCAGACTCTGAGAGATAGTCAGTTGTATACTATGTTTTCAAAGTGTGAGTTCTGGTTGAGTTCGGTTGCTTTCTTGGGTCATGTGGTTACAGCAGAGGGTATTCAGGTTGATTTGAAGACGATAGAGGTAGTCAAGAACTGGCCTAGACTAATATTAGCTACAGAGATTCAGAGTTTCATGGGTCTGTCAGGCTACTACCGTCAGTTTGTGGAGGGATTTTCGTCTATTGCAGCCCCAATGACCAGGTTGAACTAGAAGGGTTCCCAATTTAAGTGGTCAGACAAGTGTAAGGCGAGCTTCCAGAAGTTCAAGACAGCTTTGACTATGGCTCCAGTGTTGGTTTTGCCCACAGGTTCAGGGCCATATACAGTCTATTGTAATGCATCTCGTGTTGGGCTTGGTGCGGTGTTGATGTAGGATGGTAAGGTCATTGCCTATGTTTCACGGTAGTTGAAGATTCATGAGAAGAACTATCTGGTTCATGATTTGGAGTTAGCAGCCATTGTCCACGCGTTGAAGATTTTGGAGGCATTATCTGTATGGCATGGCATGTGAGGTGTTCATGGATCACAAGAGTTTGCAATACTTATTCAAGCAGAAGGAGCTAAACTTGAGGCAGAGAAGGTGGTTGGAGTTGTTGAAAGACCATGATATCACCATCTTATATCATCTGGTAAAGGCCAATGTGGTGGCCGTTGGTTTGAGTAGAGAGTTAGCCAGTATGGGCAGCCTTGCTTATATTCTGGTCGGTGAGAGGCCTCTTGCTTTGGATGTTCAGGCTTTGGCCAATTAGTTCGTAAGGTTGGATGTTTCTGAGCCCAACCGTGTGTTAGCTTGCACAGTCGCTCGTTCTTCTTTATTGGAGTGTATCCAAGATCGACAGTATGATGATCCCCATTTGTGTGTCCTTAGAGACACGGTGCAACAAGGAGGTGCCAAGCAGGTTAGCTTAGGGAATGATGGAGTTTTGAGGTTGCAGGGTCGGGTTTGTGTGCCTAATGTGGATGGATTTCGAGAGTTGATTTTAGAGGAGGGCCACAGTTCCCGGTACTCTATTCATCTGGGCGCAGCTAAGATGTATCGGGATCTGCGGCAACATTATTGGTGGCGGAGGATGAAGAAGGACATTGTTGCATATGTGGCTCGGTGTTTGAACTATCAATAGATTAAGTACGAACATTAGAGGCATGGTGGTTTGTTCCATAGGATTGAGATTCCTGAGTGGAAGTGGGAGCGTATCTCTATGGACTTTGTTGTTGGACTCCCACAGACTCAGAGGAAGTTCGATGTAGTGTGGGTTATTGTTGATAGGCTAACCAAGTCAGCACATTTCATTCCTGTAGTAGTATCCTATTCTATCGAGAGATTAGTGTAGATCTACATCCGAGAGATTATTCGTCTTCATGGTGTGCCAGTGTCTATCATTTTGGATTGAGGTACGCAGTTTACCTCACATTTATGGAGAGCAGTTCAGCGAGAGTTGGGCACACGGGTTAACTTGAGCACAACGTTTCATTCTCAGATAGACGGGCAGTCCGAGCAGACCATTAAGATTTTAGAGGATATGCTCCAAGCTTGTGTCATTGACTTTGGAGGCTCGTGGGATCAGTTTTTGCCTTTAGCAGAGTTTGCCTACAACAACAACTACTAGTCGAGTATCCAGATGGCTCCTTATGAGGCTTTGTATGGTAGGCGATGTCGGTAATCGGTTGGATGGTTTGAGCCGGGAAAGACTCGATTGTTGGGTACAAATCTAGTAAATGATGCCTTGGACAAGGTTAGGATTATTCAACACAGGCTTCGTAACACTCAGTCCCGCAAAAGAGTTATGCCTACCGTAAGGTTCATGACTTGGGTTTCAAGGTTGGTGAGCGGGTACTGCTTTGAGTGTCACCTATGAAGGGCGTGATGAGATTTGGGAAGAAGGGAAAGCTTAGCCCTAGGTTCATTGGCCCGTTTGAGATTCTTGATTGAGTGGGAGAGGTGGCTCGAAAACTTGCGTTGTCGCCGAGCTTATCAGCCGTGGATCTAGTGTTTCATGTGTCCATTCTTCGGAAGTATCATGACGAACCATCCCACGTGTTAGATTTCAACACTGTCCAGTTGGACAAGGATTTGTCCTATGAGGAGGATCCGGTAGCTATTCTAGACCGACAGGTTTGTCAGTTGAGATCGAAGAGTTTACCTTTGGTTCGTGTTCAGTGGAGAGGTCAGCCTGCTGAGGCATCGACTTGGGAGTCCGAGTCCGACATGCGGAGCCATTATCCCTATCTTTTCACCGACTCAGTTACTTCCTTCTTATGTCCATTCGAGAACGAACAATTGTTTTAGAGGTGGACCAAAAAATTCATCACTTGTTTTAGAAATAAATTCTACGTTCTAAGGCCTTAAAAACCTCTTTTAGCATTACCTTGATTTGCGTGCGTGGTCCAGGCTCGTAGCCAGAAAGCTATTATGTGAAAATCTATAAAAAATGATAAATTGTGCTTTAAAATAAACTTTAGCTGACTTCGGTCAACATTTTGGGTAGACGGACCCGGACCCATGATTTGACGGTCCCAAAGGGTCTGTAGGAAAATATGGGACTTAGGTGTATGCCCGGAATCGAATTTCGAGGTCCTAAGCCCGAACTCCGCCACTCTCCTACTTTGGCAGAACTCATCCCCTTAATCGATTATTCGACGTTTGCTTCTTATACTTGGCATTCTAGAAGTTTTAGCCACTGCCTGACACTTTCCACACATCTTTCCTCATCCTTTGCTACTCAGTTGTTGCCTTAATAAAAATCTATCTTTGTAGCACTTGAATCCACAAATCGCTACTAACTTTAAATTTTGCCAGAGATTATCTCTCTCGAGCTACCAATATTAGAAATGTCGATTCAATTCTAAACCACCCTACCTCGCGATGTCTAATAGTAGTTTCTCCAACATTATTCCTCAATACCCCAAGGCAAATTGCAGAAGACCATAACACCGACGACTTTAGTACCTTGAATAAGGACAACGACACCGCATTGTAGAAGAAAGCTCCGCCACGCTAGCAAATATCGAGTCTCGATACCTCATCAACCCAAACCTGAACATTCTCTGCCCGATTGCCTTTCCCCTACCGTGAATAAAACACCGAATCTCTAGATCATTTACTAAGTAAACCTCCCTTCAAGTCATTCACTGCCTCAATACGTAGGAAAACATCCTACCATTATAACAATACTGCCGAACGATTATTCATAAGCATCATGGCAATTTGTGCCTAACCTCAGAGCTCTCAAAACTCAGAAGTACCGCTACTGAGCTTGAAACAATAAAATACCCTTCAACAAGGCGACGATAATAGTCCAATCAACTATACCGGGAGAAATATCCCGCACCTCATTCGTAGTGCCATTACAGTTCTTCAATTCTGAATTTATAACAAGTGCTTCGCGTCGCATAAGATTGAGTAGGAAAGAAACAAAGGCATAAGCCTCACAGGAATCAAATCGCACGATAAGGAGTCAAGAAGGGAAGTACTCCTAACAGTCCTGCATCCTCCCGAGGATAAGTACAGACGTCTCCGTACTGATCCGCGAGACTCTGCTAGACTTGCTCATGACTCGTGAGACCCTAGGAACCTAGTGCTCTGATACCATGTTGTCACGACCCAAAATCCACTAAGAGTCATGATGGCGCCAGACACTGCTGTCAGGCAAGCCAACCAAATTACTTAATCCAAATCTCGTTTTAATACTTTTTAAAATACAAGAACTTCCTTCAAATTTAGCAATTTTAAAAGATAATAGTCTCAATTCGAATTTGAATGATAAGCAGTTAATAAAAAATACTTCAAACCATCCCAGAACCCGGTGTCACAAGTGCATGAGCGTCTACTGACAAGGAAATAAAATACAATATTCGTCCGGAATATAGTGGACAGGGAGTAAATATAACATACTGGAAGGGACTACTCTAGCTGCCGCCGTCTCAAATAATACAGCTCACCTAGTCCCAGAATCATCCGTGCTGCTACGCCCGGTAGACCGCTAGAGTTACATATACCCGTGCAACAAAAAATGCACAGAAGTGTAGTATGAGTACGTAAACAACGTGCACTCAATGAGTATCCCGCCTAATCTCGAAGAAGTAGAGACGAGATGGTCAACTTCGACACTTACTAGTGGTCTAATAATGATGTCAATATTACATTAAATCGTGAATTTCTACCAACATGATTTTTATCAAATAGAAGGAAACAAGTAAACTATTATTCCTTTTTATGGGAAATTTCCCAAATTACTTTTCCATTATTTTCCAAATATTCTCAAGCCATGAAGGGGCAATAAAAACTTTAATAAGTTCAAGCAACAATACAAGCATGCGCAAGTCATACCGAGGTCGGCGACCCGCTGCAACAGAAATGTAAACTGTGCACTGCCGAGGGTTGAATGGCGCGAACCATAGATGCATCTATTTAATCAACCGAGGCGTTCGGCCCGCTCCAAAATTTAAACACACACAAACAGTCAATCAAGAGTCCACACGGAGCAATTATCCCAAGAAAGTCAATCCTCTTTTAACCATTTAAGAAATATGAAGTTTAATCCTTTTAGAAATTTATTTACTAATTCAATGTGATTTAAGCAACTCAAGCTGTCAATAAGTTTACGATTATTCCAAGTATAGCATGGTTTTGGGTCCTAGACTACCCGGACAATGGCATAATAGTAGCTACGCACGGACTCTCATCACCTCGTGCATACGTAGCCCCCACAAATAGGAGCACATAACCAATTAACTCACATATGGGGACAATTCTCTCTTACAAGGTTAGAAAGGAGACTCACCTCGCTTCGAAGGTCCATAACCGGCATTTCACGTCCTCCCGAAGACTCGAATCGATGCCCAACACTCCAAAACTAGCCAATAATTATGTAAATCCATTTATATATGCTAAGGTACTCATTATAATCCAATTTATAGCAATTCCTAACCCCGATCGAAAAGTTGACAAAAATGCCCTCGGGCCCACGTGCCCGGAATCCGAAATTTTCATAGATAAAGATTACCCATGAGCACACGAACTCAACTATATGATTTTCTCTTAATTTCATTCCCAAAATCGTGGCTAAATTCCACGATTACTAATTCTAGGTCTTTCTAACAAAAAACCCCAAATTTCTACTAATTTACATGCTAAAATCCTTATATAATGGATGCATTAACTCAAGATAGGTGGGGATAACTTACCTTATCATTGATGATGAAAATCCTCTCTTGAAACTCCCCAAAAATTGCCCAAGCCATGAAAATATGGGAGAAAATGGCCAAATCCCGACTTTAAAGCAACCCCTCTGTCTCCAGCTACTTCCGCTTTTGTGGAAGAAATTCCGCTTCCGTGGTCCCGCTTATGCGGACCATCAGCCGCTTCTGCGGTCCTCTCCAGCTGCCCCTCTTCCGCTTCTACGACTATCCTTTCCGCAGATGTGGTCCCGCTTCTGCGAAATCTTGACCGCATCTGCGGTCCTCAAGCCTTGACCAAAAATCCGCTTTTGCGGCTCCTTTTTGCACTTTTGCGTGGCCGCTTTTGCAGTCAACCCACCGCAGAAGCAAAAATACCAGCAACCTGACCCTTCAAATGTCCAAAAATTCCAAATTTCAATCCGTTAACCACCCGGAATCCACCTGAGGCCCCCTGGACCTTAACCAAACCTACCAACCAATACCAAAACACTCTACGGACTTGCTCGAGGCCTCAAATCACATCAAATAATGCTAAAATCATGAATCAACCTCCAATCCGAACTTTATGAACTTTAGAATTTCCAACTTCTACTTTCGATGCTTAAACATATCAAATCACGTCTGATTGACCTCAAATTTTGCACACAAGTCATATTTGACATTGCGGACCTACTCCAGCTTTCAGAATCGGATTCCAACCCCGATATCAAAAAGTCAACTTCCAGTTAAACCTGTCAAAATCCTCTGAATTCTATCTTTAGCCAAATGGTTCCAAAATGACCTACAGACCTCCGAATTCACTTCCGATCGCGCTCCCAACTCCAGAATCACTATACAGAGCTATTTCCAGACTCAAAATCCCAAACAGACATTGATATCACTAAAATGCACTTCAACCCAAACTTATGGAATTTCTTCCAAAATGCTAACTTCCACAATAGGCGCCAAGACGCTCCCGGGTCATCCAAAACCCGAACCAGGCATATGCCTAAGTCCGAAATCATCATACGAACTTCCTGGAACCTTTAGATCCTAATTCTGAGGTCGTGTAATAAAAAATCCCATCCTAGCTAGTTCTTTTAACTTTAAGCTTCCGAAATGAGAATTCTCTTTCCAAATCCACTATGAACTTCCCGAAATTTAATTCCGACCACACGTACAAGTCATAATACCTGAAATGAAGCTGCTCATGACCTCAAACTGCTGAACGACGCGCTAGATCTCAAAATGACCGATCGGGTTGTTACACTTCCCACTCCAATCTTGGTTGGAAATGGGACTACAAGGATATGCTCTAGTATTCACTCTGGAACTGAACAACCAAGAGGTGGTGTTACTAGTCCAAAATCCAACACATTTAGTAGAAATAGTGACAGAAGGAATGAGGCTGGGAATGGAAGCTTTCAATCAAAACCAATGGTACACGACCCAAACTTTTCTTCTAATGGAACACCAGTCTTCTAGTTCCACTCACCAGCAGTGTTCGTGTCCAATGACTTAGATGAGCCCAACTTGGGACCAAACGACCAGTCTCCTACCTTTCTATCCGCTTCATCACATGGGTCAGGTTTATGCACCTTGGTTCCAACCATTGGACTCATTCAATCCACTCTCCCCCTACTCGAGCCTACTGAGTCCTCTAGAGAGTCTCACCCCACCAAACAATCCAACAAAATCACCTCCTCAATCTCCACGTGAACTAGACGGAGATACAAGAGAGGGGCTGATAGCAATACTTGCAGAGATGAGGGAGACAAGAACAAAATTTTGGTGGTTAAAAGGGATTCAATTTTACAACCTCAAAGAAAAGTTCGAAAAAAAGTTCATTCTAAAGTGCCCACAGGAAATGGTAACATGCAGTCTCAACTTTCGTCAAACAACCAATCTAGAGGTTGGAAAATATGCTATGGTGATCTTTCCGATGCTTCTTCAACTTTTACTAAGTCTGGATCCGATGACATCCACAGCTGTCCATCTAATGACTTAGGCTTCTATGGTCTATCAGGAAAACTCTAATTCTTACATGAATTTCCTAGTCTGGAATTGTAGAGTCTCTCATAATCTAGAATTTAGGAGACACTTTAGGTCTTTACTAGATAATCATAGACCAACTCTTGTTATCTTAGGTGAAACACACATGCAAGACCATACAAGCTTGTGTGAAGACTTTAATTTTGAAAATATGGCACAAGCTCCTGCATATGGTCTCGTAGGTGGTCTAGTGGTGCTATGGAATGCAGTTCTTATCAACGTGATAGAAATGAGAATCACTGATCAGGAAATACACTACATGGTCCAAGTTGGTCCCACAAAATCTCTTTGGATATTATCTACAATATATGCTAGTCGTCATTATCAGTTGCGTGATATTCTTTGGCGAAACTTATATAATTTGCATGATAATACTGTAATTCCCTGGTTAATAGGGGCGACTTTAATGAAATTTTAGAATCTAGAGAAAAATTTGGAGGTCTTCCTATAAATAATAATAGGGCTGATAAATTTGCTAATTACATGCATTACTGTAGCTTTATTGATCTAGGTTATCAAGGTAGTCATTTTACATGGATAAATAAGCAAAGGCATGGTCGTACAATACTAGAAAGGCTTGATCGTTTCCTAGCTAATTACGACTGGTTAACCCTATATCCAAATACGACAATCATATATCTTCCTCGCACTCACTCAGATCATTGTCCTATCTTAATTAACTTATAACCTCCTCAATCTATACAACATAAGATATTTAGATTTGAGACGATGAAGGCATCTCACCCACAATTCCAACAACTTGTTCATGCCACTTGGTCGAATAACCTGCCTTTACTAGCAACTACTAACAATTTTAAGGTAGTGGCCACACGTTGGAATCATAATACTTTTGGTAATATTTTCCAACAAAAAAGAAAGATACTGGCTAGATTATCAGGGATACAATCCTCTATACATTATCCTACAAGTATTTTCTTACAAAATTTAGAAACTCAATTGACCTTGGAATATAGTCATATTCTACATATAGAAGAAGAATTTTGGCAATTAAAATCACGTATTAATTGATTAAATGAAGGGGATGACAATACTAAGTTCTATTATCTATCTACTCTTCACAGACGACGAAGAAATAGGACAAATGCTTTGCAAGATAATGTGGGCAACTCTACCACTAATGAAATTCACAGTTTAATTAACAATTATTTCAATGAGCTTTTCCAAACTGATCAGTTAATGTCGACAAACAGTACCATGAATAATTACAAATGCCAGATTTCTACTAATGATATACTTAGTCTTGACTCACCTCTTCATCAAGATGAGATTATGTCTGCATTACACAATTTTAAGCCGTATAAAGCACTAGGTCCAGATGGGTTAAACCTATTTTTCTACCAAAAATATTGGTCGGATGTAGGTAATAAAGTTAGTTCCTTTTGTCATGATATCTTCTGCTCAAAGATCATTCCTCCAGAACTAAACAAAACCCTTATATGCCTTGTTCCCAAGATTAATCATCCTACAAAAATTCAACAATTTAGACCTATTAGCCTTTGCAATACTGTTTACAAGCTTATTACAAAGATAATTGTTAATAGGCTCAAACCTACTATTAGTAAAATTATAGGTCCTACTCAAACTAGTTTCCAGCAAGGCAAAAGAGCTTGTGATAATGCTATAATAGTACAAGAAACCTTAAATTGTTGAGCTAAAAAAAGGCAAATATCTGTCAATGTTATTGAAACTTGATTTAGAAAAAGCATTTGACAGATTAGAATGGTCTTTCATAAGACGTGCATTGTTTTATTTTAACATACCTGCATATATGATTTCCTTAATTATGTCTTGTGCTACAACCACATCCATTTCTATATTAATTAATGGTTCAAAAACTCAGTACTTTACACCAACAAGAGGTATTCGTCAGGGAGATCCACTTTCACCCTACTTGTTTATAATGTGCATGGAATTATTTTCACGAAGTATCTCCCTATCAGTGGACTATCTAAAGTGGAAACCAATTCGACTATCTAACAAAGGTCCACTACTCTCTCACCTCTTCTTCGCAGATGATATTATACTTTTCTCTAAGATTACTACCAAAAGTCGCCATGCAATCATTGATGTTTTGAATAACTTTTTCCAACATTCAGGGCAAAAAATCAATTTTAAAAAGTCAAAAATCTTCTTCTCTAAAAATTGTAGCTCCTTCGATAAAGATTTTGTAATTACTTCTTTCCACATCAAAGAAGGAACCTCTTTTGGTAAATACTTGGGATTTCCTATGTTCCGAACAAGACCAAAAAATGCAGAGTTCCAGTGACAATTTCAAAAATAACCTGGCAGGATGGAAATCTAGACTTCTAACTTTGGCAGGTAGAGCCATTTTAATAAAATCTACTCTAAACCAGTTACCAAATCATATCATGCAGTACATTCATATTCCGGCTCACATAGTAAATAAAATGGAACAATATCAATGGAATTTTTTATAGGGTACAACTGCAGAAAAAAATAAACTACACCTTATGAGATGGAAGAAAGCAACTTTACCAAAGGAAGCGGGAGGATTAGGAATTCAAATATTACGTCAAAAGAACCTTGCTTCACTAGCAAATCTAGCTTGGAGGATTTTTAAGACACCACAAGCAATGTGGGCTAGCATACTTCTTAGCAAATATCTTAATACATCACCCAATAATATTCACTCACAAATTTGGACTAATGTTATCAACTGCTGGCATCACTGTCAACTAGGAATAAAATGGAATATAGAAAAAGGCACACATATTAAGTTTTGGGAAGACCCTTGGATTGGGCATGGCACAATGATTAGATTAAAATTCAGGGTCTACTTCCGTTATACCACCACAATATCACAATCTCCTCTTTAATAAATAATAAGGGATGAGATTGGAATAAATTCCCATTTGAGTTACCCACTAATATTAAAAACATAATTCAAGTTACTTATTTTTGCTAATATGGTAATAAGGTAGATAATATCTTATGGGGTTTAACTCCAACGGGCCACTTCACAACTAGATCTATGTATAAAGTCTTGGAAGCGCAACTTTTTGAATCTACTAATAATTCTACAAAATACAATTGGATATGGAAACTTCCTGTCCAATCTAAAATCAAAGGATTCATTTGGCTTCTTCAGAGGAAATGACTTCCTACAAAGGACTACCTTAGCCATATTAATTTACTTCAAGATGCTACTTGTCAATTCTGTCAACAAGAGAATGAAACTATTAGGCACTTATTCTTTGACTGCACAAACACTAAAACATATTGGCAGGAATTGGGTATACTTCATTTTATTACCCAAAGAATATCCTACATAGATGCTTGTAATTGGGTACATGACCTTATAACTTGTAAGGCACTTCAATTACCTTATTGCATCAACCTAACTACATACTTACCATTAAGTTTATGGAATATGAGTAGCACGTAATAACAACTGTTATAGGCATACTACGAACACGACTTCAGTTAAATTAACAACTCAGCAAGCGGCAGAATATACCTACCTAATAGCTAATAAACATACCTGTGTTAAAAAACTACAACAAAATCTAAAATAGAAACCTCAAAAGAATTATTTTACAGACTAAATACTGATGGAGCACATACAGCAACCAAAGCTGGCATTGGTGGACTAATAAGAAATTTGAAAGCTGAATGGATGTTGGGCTTTGCAGCAGTAGTCCCAAGAGATTCACCAATTTCAGCTGAATTGTATTGCATTGTTACAGGGACTTCAGATGGCTTACACGCACAACCTCATCCCACTGGAGGTGGAAGTGGACTCACAAGACATTATAACACTACTTATCTCTAACAATGTCTCATTTGATAATTTGTTAACTAACTGCAGGTACTTCCTGGACAAGTTAGGTAAGCCAATAGTACAACATGCATACTGGGAGCAAAATAGGGTTGCGAATAAACTAGAAAAGGTAGGCTGCGATTTTGACTTCAACTCGGCAGTACATTTTTTGGAAGATAGCCCAGCCTTTGCATGGTCAGTTTTGGATCAAGACAAGAGTGGAGTGCAAGGATATGTTTTGGAGGACTTCAGCACTCACTCAAACAACTACAATGCTATAAATGGCTATTATAATAGTAATGCAATAGATATTAGTATTAATAACAGTTTGTATAATAGTTTGGCACCCGCTAATAGTACATTATCATGTAATAGGATGCATCATAAGCATCCGCCCTCTGTACGCAACACTTAATCTTAATATATGTTTATCTTTTAAACCAAAAAAGTATTTTGTGCTGTTCTTTCAAAATAGTCTAGCAAATTTGGAGGTTGTGGTTGCTTTCGCGGTTTCACCTTATCAAATGATTTAAAATCTATTATTTAATATGAAGTAATGCTTAATTTTTATATGAGTAGAACAATATGACTGTATACGGTCAAAATCGGACTTCTCCTGGAACATGACAGTCCAAGGTTCGATCCCATGCTATATCGGACCGTGGCGTAAAGATAGATTGCCGAGCTCGTGACCTAAAGATCGATCAAGATTGAGGTTGGCCAAGATCGAAGCCAGGCAGGATATAGATCGAGCAAGATCGAGAGAAGCTTATCGAGCCAAATAATGAAAAGCCAAAATATCCGCAATCTGATGAGATCACGGCGAAAATCTCGGCACGTATCAGGAAGAGGCCGATTAATAAGCTAATCATGGGATTTCTTACTACATTTAGAATTGTACCAAGGGTAGGAATCTCCTACTATATAAAGAGGAGCCGATCATTTGTAAAAGGGATCATATTCACGCAATACAAAGCAATATACTATCTTTATCTTAAGCTCTCAATACTCTGTTACTTTGTTCATATTTTCCAATAAAATATTTGTTAGGTTCGAGGGCGATCTAGATCGAACTATACATTTCCTTTGGTTTGCTTTAATTTCTATTTTCAGTTAATTTCAATATTAATTTACGTATCTTCTTATTTTGTGCCATGTTATATCACGTATTCTTAAATCCCGTATAAATTCAATTGATTCATTTTTAGGGTAAACAGTTTGGCGCCCACCATGGGGCTAAGGATAATAGTGGTAGCCTGGTAAAAACTTTTGTGACACACTATTTTACACTTGTTCTTTGAAGTATCTTTGATTACATGATTAAAAAATATCACTCTCAGTCATCACCTCAACACATTAAAAATGATCTCAGTCACCACGACAAAAATAAGAATATTGCACCAAGAAATGTTGTAACCCCTACTGGCCTGGATGGAATTCCGGCTGTAGATCCAATCGACCTAAGTTCGCATGTAGCCCTCAATGGAAATTTGGTTGTCGATCCCGAAAGCAGTGTTCGCAGGGGTAATCGATCAGTTACTCAGAATGCACATGGCGGTGAAGATGACAAGATCAGACTGAGGGTGATCTTCAAAATGTTGCAGGCCCAACATGCCGCAATAAACCAGCTCCAAAAATAGAACCACGCACCGAGCAGGGTCGAGCTCGTGCCAATCACAGGAAGTTGTACACAGGGTCGAATTGGCATTGAGGAAATCGAATGAGAAGCAATCAGAGACCAATCCTGCTATCATAAAGATGCTCGAAGAACTGGCAAAGCGAATCATGACAGGGCAAAAAAAGATTGAGGAATACGATAAGAAGGTGGAAACCTATAACTATAGGGTCGACCAAATCCTGGGGGTACCACCAATATTGAAAGGACTAGATTTCAAAAAGTTTCTACAAAAATTTTCCCCTCAAGTGCGGCTCCGAAGCCAATCCCCAAGAAGTTCCGTATGCCCCAGATTCCTAAGTATAGACTGATCCAAATGAACACGTCACCTCCTAAACGTTTGCTATCAAAGGAAATGACTTGGAAGATGACGAGATCGAATCCGTCTTGCTGAAGAAATTCGAGGAGACTTTAATGAAGGGTGCTATGATATGGTATTATAATTTACCGCCTAATTCTATTGACTGGTTTGATATGCTTGCAGATTCTTTTGTAAAGGCACATGCTGAGGCCAATAAGGTTGCAACAAGAAATTCTTACCTTTTCAAGGCAAGGCAGAAGGACAACGAGATGCTCAGAGAATTCATTTCTCGATTCTAAATGGAATGAATGGATTTGACACTGGTCACCAACGATTGGGCTATTCAAGCTTTCACTCAAGGTCTCAACATTCAGAATTTCGTAGCTTCATAGCAGTTGAATCAGAATTTGATCGAATATCCATCTGTCACTTGGGCTGATGTACACTATCGGTATCAACCGAAGATCAGGATCGAGGATCATCAACCAGGGGCTCCTTTCGGGTCCGTTTATCCTAACAGGCCCATAGATAGAATCAGGAGGGATATCAACCGAGAACCATTGTCGAACAGAGATTGATATTGTCACGACCCAAAATCTCTTAGTGGTCGTGATGGCACATAACACCGCTGTCAGGAAAGCCAACAATAAATAATAAACTTCATTACTCATTTTTAGTATTTTTGAAATCATAATTTTTCCTTCAACAAATAATAAGGAATAAAGTTCACACAGTAAATCATACTATTTTCCCAACTACACTACTGAACAACTCATAAGTGCCCCCAAAACCTGGTGTCCCAAGTGCATGAGAATCAACTAGGAAGTAAAATAAAATACAGTATCTGTCCAGAATATAAATTTGGATAGGAAAAATATAAATACTCTGAAAGAGACTATGCATGATGCAGACACATAACATAGGATGCAACTCACCTAAGTCCCCGCAAGTAATCACACCTCTGTGCCCATAGGACCACCAGACATACATGTACTTGCACAAAAATGAGCAGCAAGTGTAGTATGAGTATATAAATCAACATATACCCTGTAAGTATCTAGCCTAACCCCGGAGGAATAGTGACGAGGGGTCGACATCGACACTTACTAGTGGTACAATAATATCAGGTACAATAAAGAGGTAAATAAATATGAGGCAGAGTAAATAAATGAAATAAACAAGTATACATACGTGGTATAGTTTCCCTATTTACAATAACTCAAACTCTCCATTAACAAATTCCTCCTCAACCTGAGCATATATATATATATGATGGACCTCACCAAATAGGTCGTTGTAGTTCAAATCAGGAAGAAGGCTCACCAGCACACTAACTTCTTGCCAAATATTACGCATGATTTATATGAGGATATTTTAGAGAAATGCCGAGGCATACAGCCCGATCCTATCATAATCTATGCACTGCTGAGGGTCTAACAACATGAACCATAGATGCATCTATTATACTGTTGAGGTGAACGAACCACTCCTATGAGAGTGTGGTACAAAATCCTACCGAAGCAAACGGCTCGACCCCATTAGAATAAGAATCTTTAACGGGTCCTTTACCCCAATCACAAATAAACGTGTGAGTTATAATTTCTTTAACAAAATCTTTTAATGAAATTTATATATATTGCCAAATCATTTCATAAGTGGGGTACAATTATTCAATGACTAATCATGAACTCGTGAAGTCTCTACAATAGTATGTCTAGTCTCAAGTAGTAACGTAAAACAGAGGAATTTATCAGGCAAGAGACTGCTCAAATAGTACAGCTAGAGCATGATGTGAGCCTAAGTCTACCCGGACAATAACATGAATGTAGCTACGTATGGGCTCTCGTCACCTCGCACATACGCAACCCCCAACAACAAGTAGCACACTTCAATTACAATAGCTAGGGGGAATTTTCCCCTCACAAGGTTAGACAAGAGACTTACCTTGCTGTCAAGTTCCATAACTGGTTCCAACGCCTCTCTAACATCGCAAACCGACACCCATCTCTCCAAAACTAGCCAAACAATGTGCAACCTAATAAAATAATACTCTAATACTCATAACAATTCAATTTATAATAATTTTCAACTCCGTTCGAAAAGTCGATAAAGCCACGCTCATGCCCACGTGCTCGGGTTCTGAAAATTTTCAAAGATAAACTTTACCGATAGCCTTACGAACTCAAATATATAGTTTATTCTCAATTTCATGCCCAAATTTGTGGTCAAAATCCAAAAATACCAAATTTCTAGGTTTTCACTAAAAAATCCCAACAATTTCCATGCTGAAATCCGTATATAAATCATGTATTTAACTCACAAGTTAAAGAAAGCACTTACCCCATAATAGTTGATGAAAATGGCACTCCAAATGCTCCAAAATCGGATCTCATGGACGAAATGAAATGGAATCGAGCCAATTAAAGAGGAAACTGCCCAACCCATCCTTCATACCTGCAGTCCAACAACCGTTTCTGCGACTCCGCACCTGTAGAAAAGCTATCACAGGTGCGACTCTAACTCAACCTAGCAGCCTGCATTTTTGTGGTCAAATAAGCACTTATGTGCTTCCGCTTTTGCGATCTTCCCTCCGCATCTGCACCTTCACAGGAGCGAACATTCTCTTGCACCTGTGCTCTTGCCCAACTCGCCCAGTGTCGCTTCTGCGACCCTCCTGGATGCTTTTGCGGCTCTGCACCTTCGGCTAAAACATCGCACCAGATGACAGTAGCTCTAGCATTTCTTCAATGTCCAAACTCGATCTGTTGACCATCCTAAATCTATCTGAGGCCCATTGGGACCTCAACAAATTATACCAACATGTCCCAAAACACATTACGAAATTAGTCGAGCCTTCAAATCGCATCAAACGTCGAAATCATGAAGCACAACTCAATTCAATCTTAAGGCACTTTAGAGCTTCAAACTTCTACATTTGATGTCGAAACCTATTAAATCACATCCAATTTACCTCAAATTTTGCACACAAGACCTATTCCAACTTCGGGAATCAAAATCCAACCCCGATATCAAAAAGTCCCCTAGCGGTTAAACTTCCCAAAAGCCTTCAAGTTTCGAACTTTCGCCTGACCTATAGACCTCCAAATCCATATTCGGACACGCTCCTCAGACAAGAATAACCATACAGAGCTATTCCCAAACTCAAAATTCCGAACGGACATTGATAACCTTGAAATGCACTTCAACCCACACTTATGAAATTCTTCCAAAATACCATCTTCCACAGTAGGCTCTGAACCGCTCCGGGTCATCCAAAACCCGACGCAGACATACTCCCAAGTCTAAAATCATCATACGAACCCATTGGAACCTTCAAATCCTAATTATGAGGTTGTTTACTAAAAAAGCGTTAGTCAATTCTTCTAACTTAAAGCTTTCGAAATGAGAATTCTCTTTCTAAATCAACTCTGAACTTCACAAATTTTAATTCCGACCACGCGTAAAAGTCATAAAACCTGAAGTGAAGCTACTCATGGACTCAAACTATCAAATGACGTGCTAGGGCTCAAGACGGCCGATCGGGTCGTTACATTCTCTCCCACTTAGACATACGTTCGTCCTCGAACATGCTAAGAAATGCTCTAGAGTTGTTTGAAATCACTGTTTAACATGTCATGCACCTACATGTGCCACCATCACTTAGTTGAGCATACTAGCTTTAGCCAGTCTGAAGATTCTCCCTTTTACTTAGTCAAATAAGCCTTAGAGCTCAATTCCAACATCCATAATTCTCTACCAGGCCTGTTTCCATCATACGAACACCGTATCAATCACTACATGACCCACCAATACATGATTGCTTACCTTTGCTGAATCCATACCATGCACCGCATAATTCACATGACCATAATAATAGCCGAAATCCTATGAATCCGATGCTCATAACACACCTTGTGACACACATAAGTCCTGTTCTAACTCTTGTACAACGTAAGAGATGTGTAGAAATTCATAACCAACTACCGAGTCGACAAATCATTGAGTTCCTCCTCTTGACAAGAACCATTACCTCATTATGAACCAAATAACGGTATTTGCTCTTTAATATGCTTCATATAAATCCGATCGCACTGATCCTAGGTCCAATAATCTCGTCTCCCCTAGTACAAGCTACTCAGGTAATAAGCCACCTCAGACACTGCCAAAAGTCTCATATGATGCCATAATGTGCCAACTAGCGACAAAATCGAATGTGATACCAAAGGAAAAATGAACCTGGAAAGAACTACTCAACCCACGTAACTAATTAAACAACCGAGGAGATGTTATGAATCCCTCCTCAGAAAATGAGAAACAAAACATACAAGAATAGATATGGGAAACTGTACTCAACATCACACTGTTGCGACGCGTAACCCAATCCACACATAATACATTGCAACATGCAACTCGATCTAACTATGATACCCGTGGCGGCGTGCCACCTTATCAAAACAATGTACATATGGCAGTGTGCCACTCGATCCACACATAATAATCTATAAAGGAAATATTTACCGAGCTAAAATGCTCATACCTGTAAAATACCCGAATATCAACCACAAGCATACGAAGTGCATAATATAAATCCTAGGGAGACGTATAACGTCATACGCCACAAAACTCAAGCACAACTTAGGTGCAATAATTGACCTGTATCTCGAGAGCCATCCTACTCTCACAACACCATAAATTACATGAGATGTCAACATGAGTGCGAATAATCAAATCACCTCACATCCCACATGGCACAATATAGTATTACATGAATAGCCGATGATGACATAATATCCAACGTCCAAATACTCCTCCATAAACAATGCTATGCTGAAATGAACATATTCATCCTGATATAGAGCCCGCATTCACATTTAGATCCATCCACGGACCTCAAGCCAATTCTGACCGTACCATATTGGGCCAATACATTTCCAAGGATCCACAATGATCTTTTTCCTATGAGATGCAAGAACAACCGTCGAATCCGAAAAAAACTTTCATAATTCACACCCAACTGAGTAAAGCGCCTTTTAGACCTAACTCTTACATAAGCGATAGTGCCAAAAATCTCCACACTTGGTTTCAATCTTTAATCAATGAAGTGACAATATGTCACACTTATACAATCTTCATGTGGGATATGCTCCCACGAACTTTTGTACTAGGTAACACGTCCGCACATCCATACCACCGGCCATACTAATGTTGTAAAGTGAATCAAGGACCCAAAAATCCATACACAAGGCCTTTTACTCATGACACCGATCTTAGGCGATGTTGAAGACAATACCATCCTACTCTAAACATCTGAATTCTTTCCTGCTCATCCGAGCTCATGACATTCTTATCAACACCAAACTACAACCTTGATCCTCAACTATCTTTCAGATTTCATGCCACTCTCCGCAACTATCTTATAAATACACGAGGGTCCATGAATGTCATCATAACTCCTGTACCACTAATAAGATACACACTTGATCATATATAAATCTTTCACTTTACTCATTCCAGGAGGACCATTGCAATACATGACTGAATCCCCATAACCGTAGAACACATAACTCTCAAATAGTGGGCATAACTCTTTCGGGATCCATCTACACATAAGAGACCATCATACTTGAATGCCTCCAAATGAAATCAATTACGGTGGCCATCAAGCTTCACACGCACCGCCATAAATCACATGCATGACTTAACACGTTGAAAGAACTGATCATTGCCACCATCATACCAATTTAACCATTACTAACTGATCCGACCTCTTCTAAGTTACTCTGGGTTTGTTGTAAGGCCCCAGAAAATTTCACTAAGTAATTTAAGATTTCGTGGTGCCAAGGTAGGCTAATTATTTTATTTTGTATGCAAACGAGGATTATTAATATGATGGATATCAAGTGGATATGTTACTAAGTGTATAAGTCATATTATAAGTGATTTGGGGTCTAAGGAGATGCCTAAACTAAGTCAAGCTGGAAAATTACATAATAGACTAAAATTTTAAATGAGTACGCACAAGACCAAACTTTGGACGAGCATATATATATATATATATATATATATATATATATATATATATATATATATATATATATATATATATATAGTGTTATATAATCCGAAACCTATCAAATGAAATATCTTCAATTCTAGTTTCTAAAACTTCAAACCTTTTGTCATTTGGACACTCCTACAAAAAGTTATGACCAAATTACAAAAGCTGGCAAAATCCGATTCTACGACCGCAAAATCATTCTACGAACCGCAAAAATGGTCGCGAACTGCAAAATGGTCGCAGACCTGCCCAATGTAGACCACATCTGAGCACCAGTTTCGTGATCCATTCTGCGAACCACATACCCATTCTGCGGTCCATTCTGCCATCGTAGACCTGATTTCGGAGGCTCCATCTTTCTATTTTCATAACTCGACCCCATTTTGATAAATAGCCTTTGGGGATTATTTTGGATATTTCCCTGATGTTTTTATAGAGATGTAAGAGAAATTTAGAGAGAAGGGGGGAGACCTAGCATTCCAATCATCCAATCTTGCTGAAATCTTCAAGAATCAAGGGAGATAGCCACTTGATTATCATCTATCTGGGTAAGTCTTACTCCTAAGCTTCCATTTAAGAGGTTAAATGTATAAATATTTTTTGGGGTTAGGAATAGGTCATGCTTGTGACACTAAGTTATATTATGTGGGATTAATGAACCCTTGTGGGTAGTTTCTTGTTGAAATATGTTGAGTGAGGAAGGGATCACCATTTTAGATCCTTGTAGTCTATTTTTCATGATCGGTATTTGATAAAATTCCTAAGAGAGTTACACCTTGTGAATCCATCTAATTATTAACCGATTTTTGCTATCTTCTTATAGATTGTTATTGCTAGAAGTGTTGGTGCATTGTAATAACTTAAGAAAATATCAAACAAGGTATGTTGTCTAACTTTCTCTCTTAGAATCGAATTCCATAATTGTTTTCATAAGTTCAAGTATGGTTGGCTCAAAATTCCTAATTTCCATATTTCGGGTTATTACCTATAAATTTAACTATTCCGAAATTAGCCTTATGACCAAAGATATATATTCAAAGTATGGGTTGTGTATTAAAATGTTATGGCTTGAGCCGTGTTTCAAATGAAAGCTATTATGCCAACTTGTGTGAGAAAAATTCGATATGTTTAAGAATTATAATTGCTCCTACGTGTACCTAAAATCTTGATTGAAAATGTATTGGTTGATAATCTATAAAGTGGCTCAAAAATGAAATAAGTGAATATGGGATATAGGTTGTGGACAATGTGCCAAGACATTAAGTTATGATCGTGGCTAATAGTATTAATGAGATGAGGGAATGTGATGAAGAATACGAAATGAGCCACAAGTCAACTGTTTAAAAATGATTTCAAATATAGAATTGCCTAAAGGTTTTTGTACTCAATTCATGCCCATGAGTGGCTATTTACAACTAACCCTTTGCTTTATAAATTTATCATGTGTGATTTGAGATCTTACATACTCATATGTTTAAATTTTACATTGACATTTCTAGGAGGGAGTATTGCAAGACTAAATGGTGTATTGTTTGTCTATGATTTTGATGTGAGTTTCTATTGATTGTTAGGTATGCCCCATTCCTTGGGAAGAAACCTTTTGTGTTTAAAGTTCCCATTATAAATGAATTTGAGGTATGTTGGCCAAACCCCCTTCTTCTTAGAGTCGAATCCCATGATGTCATGTAATTGGTGTAAGTATCGAATTGATCATTATTGAATGGGCTATTTTGAGTGTGTTTGTGTTGAAGAACACCTGTTTAATATTTATTCTAATGCTTTATCATGTAATTTTACCATTTGAAGATACGATCAAAATGTGGAATGCACGTTAAGAAATGTCAAGACTTAATGTCAAGATGAATTAAGGTTGCTATGCCAAAGTGTACGAAAAACCTCTATGTGCTTAGGATTTCCCAAAATGCTCATATGTGTACTAATGTCTTAAATGATAGGCCTTAGTGTCGTTGATAATGATAATAATAATGTTGAATGTAAAAAGGGAAACTAGAATTGTGAAATTCAGCCAAGTTCCAAGAATGAATTTATAAATGAGGCCACTCGTACCAATGTATTGAAAAGATAAGAAAGAAACATGAAGTGAGATGATTAAGTGAAAGGATGATGTCTCAAATAAGATGGCCTAGCTGATTGGTTCGTGATCAGACGCAATGCCGTACACATGGTGGTAACTCTATTGGAAATTATAATTGGAATTGCAGCTGTGGTTGATGTCTCTTTTAAGATGGCCTAGCCGATCGGGCTGTGATCAGACGCCATACCTTACACATGGTGATAACTGTGCTAGAAATGGTAATTGAAATTATGGATATGGTTGATGTCTCAAATGAGATGACCTAGCAGATCGGGTCGAGATCGGAATCCATGTAAGAACATGGTGGTATTGTGGATTGTGGCATATCGGCACTAAAAATCACCCAAACTAATAACGTGGAAATTGACTTGAAAATCTATGTGATCCTTAACTTAATATTTTAGTGTTATTTGACGCTCATATTGCATTCTTGACTGTTACCCCTGTATTACTATTCATTATATTGAAATGGTGTTTAGCTTATATACTAGTGCTATTCGACGGCACTAACGTCCCTTTTTCCAATGGTGTTGTATCTTTAATTGGTACAGGTGGTTCCACAGCAGTCGACATCGAACTGTGATAACGATATACTCTTTTCAGCTGACTTGGTGAGCCCCACTTCATCTCGGGGTCCTGTATCTTTTGTTTCTCATGTACTTTGTATTTTGAGGTATAGTCAGAGCCTTGTTGCCGGCATTTCCATATTACTCTTCAGTTGTACTTAGAGGCTCCATAGATAGGTTGTGGTTGGTGGTTGATATGGGGAGTCAAAACTAGAAATAATGGTATTTGGCAGACATGTTTTTCATTTATCTATTGAACATGTAATATTTTGGAAATTATGAATGAAGTTGCTAATGGTAATGAAATGGATGTTGCTAATGAAATCTTATTAGTGTTTAATTAATGGAGTACATCTCCTCCTTATTCATGGATGAGTATGGGTAGAAGGATACTTATAGGCTTGCTCAGCCCGATTGACTCGGTTGAGCGCCGGTCGCACTCCCCGTATTTGGGGTGTGACACTTGCCTTAGGAATAATAATAGCCCCATTCAAAACATCACGAAACCAAATCCGCACTCATCCTGATTGACCTTATTTCATGAAACCACGTCGTCTCAAAACCCACGAACTATCTCATAACCTCCTTGTGCGCATATTCACATCTTCAACTGGTACACCCATTCTTATAATTTCTCTATGAATCCGAATTCACTTGCTCCCATTCCTCTCATGTTACACCGAAAACCAATGATAACACAGAACACTCCAAGCCCCTTTTCATAATCCACTGTGAAAGCTCGATACTCAACTATACTACAGACTCGAAATCCTTAGGCATCACACTTTAACTTTTGAATCCACTAGGACCTATTTTGAGAGTCACCCACTCTGACTTGGTCCCGAATATAATCGACTCCAAGGCTCCTCTAGCACATGAATACCCTCTCAAAGGAACACCTGCCTGAATCACCTTTCTTGTAAATCACCTTTACACGAAGCATCAAATCATAGTCTTCCCAAAGCCTGAACATAAATTGATAAGGCCAATTATAGCACACATTCGTCAAATCCTTTGCTCAAATCACTACTGATGTCCTCTTTCGTAATAACTAACCAACATGTTGTTAACCAAAAATCTCGCAAGTAGACAACCATGCAATCTAATCGTAGGCGGTTGGGCTTTCCCACTTAGCTTGAAGCTACTATTATATAACTCTGGAACTCACTATGATTCATTCTTCCTCTCTGACATGACCTTGTGCGATCGACCCGCCAAATTCCTCAAAATCTTCCAACGATGCTGCACCAAAAATATTTACTACGAAACCAATTAACCATCCTGAGCCTGTGCCTATTCACCAGCTGTACAAGCCCGTTCACTCTCCATTGACAACAACTAAAGGTGCGATGATACATTCCAATATAAAGACATGTTGTATTCTTCTTTGTATCAAGAAACTCCTTTTCGTCGTATCCAACCTTCCTCCGTAAGATAGCCAATATGCCAAATTAAGCCCGTAGACCTAGTACTGTCCACCATGAATCTCAAATCACTCTAAACTTCCCTCAAGGAGTGTATCTATCCTACCACAAAACCCTTATGCTATTCTGCCACTCTCTCACTTTGGTCAAACCCCTTTTCCTTTAAGCAGCTACTCAACTTCTGTCTCTCACACTTGGCCTTCTAGAAATTTAGCCACCGCAAGACACCTCCCACATGTCCTTCCTCATTCTTCACTGCCTAGATGTTGCCTTAAATCAATATCTATCTCTATACCACTTGAACCAATAAACCACTACCAACTTTAAACTGTTTCGAAGATCATTCTCCTCGAGCCATCAACACTAGGAACACCAATTTGATTTTGAACCACAATACACTGCGACATCTGACGGCCGCTTCCATGGTGCCATATCACAATACTATGCTCCAAAGGCGAATTAAAAAAGACCTTAAGACCGGCGAACCTTAACGTGTTCAATAAGGATGATGACACCGCATCACAATTGAGAATTCCACCACGCTAGAAAATACCAAGTCTCGTTACTCCACTATCCCAACCTAAACATTCATAGTCCAATTGCCTTTCCTCTACCGGAAATAAAATACTGAATCTCCGAATCATGCACTAAGTAAAACCTCCTTTTAAGTTATTCACTACCCCGACACATAGGCAAGCATCCTACCCCTACAAAAACACTGTGCGATAGCAACACATGAATCTTCACAACAATCAATGCCAAATCTCAAATCCTTAGGTAATATTGATACTGAATTGAAACGACAGATTGACCTTCCGCAAGGCAACAATAATAGCCCAATCAAACACGCAGGTAGAAACATCCTGCACCACATTTGTGGTACAATGAAAATTCCTCATTTCCCAATCTATAACAAGTACTTCACGCTGCATAAGATTGAATATGAAAGAAATAAAGGCACAATCTTGAAAGGAGTCAAATTGTATCAAGAAGGGAAGTGCTCCAAACAGCCCCATAGCCCCTCAAAGATAAGTACAAACATCTCCGTATCGATCTGCAAAGTGCTACTAGACTTGCTCATGACTCGTGAGACCTAAGTGAACCTTGTTCTCTGATACCATGTAAGTCACGACCCAAAATCCCTTAGTGGTTGTGATGGCGCCTAACACCCTGTCAGGCAAGCCAACGATAAATAATTAAATTTATCACTCATTTTAGTATTATTGAAATCATAATTTTTCCTTCATCAAATAATAAGGAATAAAGTCACAGAGTAAATGATACTATTTTCCCAACTACACTACTGAACAACTCATAAGTGCCCCAAAACCCGATGTCCTAAGTGAATGAGCATCAACTAAGAAGGAAAATAATATACAACATCTGTACGTAATACAAATTTGGATAGGAAAAATATAAATACCCTGAACGAGACTTTGCTTGCTGCGGACTCGTAACATAAGATTCAGCTCACCTAAGTCCCCGAAAGTAACCACACCTCTGTGCACATAAGACCACTAGACATAAATGTACCTGCACAAAAATGAGTAGCAAGTGTAGTATGAGTATGTAAATCAACGTGTACCCAGTAAGTATTTAGTATAACCCCGAAGAAGTAGTGAGGAGGGGTCGACATCAACACTTACTAGTGCTCAAAAACATTAGGTACAGTAAAGAGGTAAATAAATATGAGGCAGACTAAATAAATAAAATAAACAAGTATAAATACATGGTACAAGTTCCCTCTTTACAATAACTCAAACTCTCCATTAACAATTCCTCCTCAACCGGAGAGCATATATATATATATATATATGATGGACCTCACCAAATAGGTCGTTATAGTTCGAATCAGGAAGAAGGCTCACTGATACACTAGCTTCTTACCAAATATTACGCACGATTATACGAGGATATTTTATAGAATGCCGTGGCGTACGACCCGATCTCATCACAATTTGTGCACTGCCGAGGGTCGAATGATATGAACCATAGATACGTCTATTATACTATTGAGGTGAATGGCCCGCTCCCATGAGAGTGTGGTACAAAATCTTGCCGAGGCGAACAACCTGATCCCATTAGAATAAGTAACCGGTCCTTGACCCCACTGACAAATAAATGTGTGAGTTATAATTTCTTTAACAAAAGCTTTTGATGAAATATATATATATATATATATATATATATATATATATATATATATATATATATATTGTAGAATCATTTCGTAAGAGGGGTACAATTATTCAGTGACTAATCATGTACTCTAATAATTTCTCTATGAATCCGAAGTCATTGGCTCCCATTCCTTTCATGTTACACCGCAAACCGATGATAACATAGAACATTCCAGGCCCCTTTTCATAATCTGCTGCAAAAGCTCGATACTCAACTATACTACGAACTTGAAATCCTTAGGCATCACACTTTAACTTTTGAATCCACTAGAACCTATTTTGAGAGTCACCCACTCTGACTTGGTCCCGAATATAATCAACTCCAAGGCTCCTCTAACACATGAACACCCTCTCAAAGAAACACCCACCTGAATCACCTTTGTTGTAAATCACCTCTACACGAAGCATAAATCCTTAGTCTTCCAAAAGCCCGAACATAAATTGATAAAGACAATTATACCCTACATTCCTCAAATCCTTTGCTCAAATCACTATTCATGTCCTCTTTCCTTAGTCGTAATAACCAACTAACATGTCGATAACCAGAAATCTCACAAGTAGACAACCATGCAATCTAATCATAGGCGGTTTGGCTCTCCCACTTAGCTTGAAGCTACTATTATATAACTCTGGAACCCATTATGATTCATTCTTCCTCTCTGACATGATTGTGAGCACGTGATTTTTGCCCTATATATGAGTTATTCCCAAAAATTCAAACAAAATGATTTGCTCTTTATTTTTACAATTTTTTGTGAATTTTGTGTTAATTGTTTGCCTGTTATTTGTGCATGTTAAGTTATATAAAAAAAAATATGCATTTGCATTTAGGAATTTAATTTCACATCTTAGTATTAAGTAGGTATTAATTCATTTTAGAAAAATTTAAAGAAAATTACAAAAATAGTTCTTAGGCAATTTTAATTGATAAATATTGCATTCATTTTTAAATATTGATATTAAATAATTTTAGGATTTAAATAGTTTAATTAGGTTTTTGTTTTAATTTTTGCAAAAAAAAAAATCAGAAAATACAAAGCAAAAATACAAAATACAAAAATGAAAATAAATACAAAGTTACAAAGTGGGAAACAAAATACATAAATAAACAAAGAAATGGAATACAAAATTGGGCTGGAGCCCAAATATACCAAGCACCCGCCCTGGCCCAAAAATCTCCAACCCGGTCCGGTCTCTAAAAGGGCGAAACGATGTCGTTTTGACGTCGTTAGATCACAGCCCTTAATTTTTCCTGATCCAACGGTTGATACTACTTGATGCAATTTGATATATACACTTAAAAAAAATACCCTAACCCTAAAACAAATGTACTCTTCCTCGTACAAGACCCCTGTAACACCGACTATGACTTTGCCCATTACCACCGCCTCCCACCTCATCGCCGGTGGCCAAACCCCACCCCATGAACACCCCAAGCTCCTCTCATCCTCCTCATGCCAAATCTACATTCCGTTTCCCTCGAATCATCATCAACCGCTTCGAATATCGATTTGAAAATCTGTCCTCGGCTTCCTTCGAATCCCGTTGGAGGTCGTCAAATAATTGTCTTCGCCGGCGACTGGTCAAGCTGCATCGTGTATTTTGGTTTGAGTCCGGTCAGTTAGGTATTTCTCTTTTTCTTTCAACTCTGCTTGTATTTTTTATTCCTTCTACTGTTTTCATTAGTCTGTTACTTCGTTCTCTTTTTCTCTGTTTTTTTTAGCTTTAAACAATACAAACAGAGTCAAAATTAGGGCATTAGGTTTTTCTCTCTGTTTTCTCTGAATTCTCTGTTATGCTTTAGGTTAGGGCCTTAAGGTTTCAATTAGCTTTGGATGATTTGTGTTGATTTTGATTGTAATTAGTTTAAATTGACTGTTTTAGTTGGATATTTTCTTTTTGTTCTGGATTTCTAGTTCAATTCTTCTGCCAAACCTGCTTTGAAATTACTCAGTACTTTGTTAGTTTAATAATTAGTTTTAGGAAGATTGGTTATAGCTGTTAATCGCAATTAGCCTTTAATAATAAAGAAACAAAAAGAGAAAAGAAAACTGAGGGCAGTAAAGTAGACAACATAGGGTTGGGTATGGGCAGTAATTCCTGGGAGGTTTCAGGGGTATTATAGGCATTAAAAAGGGTAGTTTAACCAAATTTGGTAATTTTAGAATGCAAGTGAGGGTAGAATAGGTATTTTAAAGCGATAGGAACATGATAGATACAACTAGAACCTTCTAGATTGTGTCATTAGTATAGTTTTAAATAAATAGATGTATTAACTTGTAAGACAAGTCATAAATAAGAGGTAAAAATAGAAATAACATAGGAACTATTGGGTAAAATGAAAATCTGAAATTCCCTCCCAATTGTGTCTATAAATAGGTAGTCCTTCTACTTGTTTAAAAAGTTTTGGAACCCCAAAAAATTTCCCCAGAAATATCTTTTAAGTTTCAGATCTGAAATTCAAAATTTCAGATCACAATCCTCTATTCTAGATCTGAATTCATTTCAAAAAATCCAAAAACAATCCAAAAATCAGTAAAAAACCAAAAATAAATACTGTTCCATTGGATTTTCAGCTGAATTTCAATTTTTTTGGAAGTTCAAATTTGTATCTGTAGATCAGAGATTATTCGAAGAAAGTTTCATTAGTCTCATAGGTTCAATTACATTGATTTGGCCAGTTTACTGTGCTTTGGGACTTCTGAAGTATACAGGATAGTTTTGAGGTCATTTCTTATGATTTTTGGGTTTAATCAATCTGGAGTTGAGTTGATATGGTAAATTAGAATTATCAGTTGAATCATTTTAGTCGATTTTGGTGCTGTGGTTGAACTTGTGGTTTCTGTGGTGATTTTCAAAACATATTCGAATTTCTGGACTCTCTTTGAACTGCTGGTGATTGCCTCTATTGCCTTATTGTTGTTCGACTGATCTCAGCCTCTTATTTTGTTCTACTTCCAGGTACAAATTCAATCCTTATTTAGATGAAGTTGTGGAAAGAAATGTTGAAGAGTAATACATTACTGTTGGTCTCCTGAAGGATATATTAGTTTCATTATGTCTATTTAGCTTATGTGCACTAGTTTAGTTTTAAATTTGCTCATATGTATAATTAAGGACTGTTCGAACTACTATAATTGTTTGAATTCTCATAGCAGTTCATTGATAATTACTGTTTGCTTTAGCTTGTAAACATACTGCTTTTGATAAACAATAGGTTTTTCAAATCAATTAGGAAGTCTATCATACTTGAAATCAACAGGTCTAGTTTAACTTGACTTCGTCAGAATTACGACGTGGTAGAATTAGATTTGTATGACTTTTCAGTTAAACATCGGTTCAGTAGAAAGCTTGGTCAAAAATACGTCAATTTGAGTTGGTGTTTATTGTAGTTTAAGCCTAGTCGTTTAACTTCCTGTATAACGACAATCAAAAACAAAAAATTTGTCGATAAGCAGCTAAATACGGAAATTTGAACTATGCTTAAAATTAGAATAATCCATGTTTTGTTAATACAAATGCTGGAACATATCTGATGTGGTTAATCGAATTAAGATTGGGAAGGAATAACAAAAGCTCAGTGGTTTATTTTGGCAATTTGTGCTCTCACGTATCTTCCAAGCAGTCCAATTGTTACTTGCCATTGTATTTGGGCTCACGTTTGAGGCCCAAGAGATGCTGAGGTTTAAGGCCTTGAGTCAAGCCTTTAAGGCCCAAACTTTCCCGGAGTCAGAAAAACCATAAAAACCGGTATTAAGCACGTGGAAATTAATTGACGATCATAAAATTAAGTATTGAATTAGGTAGCGGATTCAAGCTAAAAGGTGTTACCCTTTTGTTTGAATTCGGACTGGAATTCGATATTCAAATTTATAATAGTGGATTAATTGATCCGTAGGGACAAAAATAGAAATTTAGTTACTTTAGCTTGACCTTTAATAATAAAATGAGGCGAGCCTCGCCAAATTAAAATAATTGCGGGGCCCTCATTAATTACTCAATTAAAAATGTCTAGTGTTCGGGATGGTCCGTTTAGCAAATTTCACGGCCTTCCCAAAAGATAACAACACGTTAGTCGCTTTAGGCGCGATTTATAATAATCTTACCTTCCTAATGCGGGTTTGCATTTCATGCAACCCAAATCCAAATCCGAAAATGTCGAATAAGAATGTGTCGAGGATCCGGGTGCATTTCATGTGACGCAATCCGAAAACATATTCTTAAACGATGTTCACTTTCTTAAATAAAATAATTGACAAAAGCAGTAATTAATTCTAAAATTGCACAAGTAGGGTAACTTGTTTAAAAATTAAATTTTAACCAAATATAACAGTTGAGCGACCGTGCTAGAACCACGGAACTCAGGAATGCCTAACACCTTCTCCCGGGTTAACAGAATACCTTACCCAGATTTCTGGTTCGCGACTGTTAAACATAGTCAAACCCTTCCTCGATTCGGGATTCGAACCGGTGACTTGGGATACCATAAATTTTCCAAGTGGCGACTCTGAATCCTAAATAAAAATGAATCCCGTTTCGATTGTCCTTAAAGTGGAAAAACTCCTTTCTTTATTATATCCCTTCCCGGGGTGTAGTAAAAGCCGTAAAAGCTTCGGAAAAAGGAGGTGTGACAATGACCTTGCGCGATCGACCCGCCAAATTCTTCAAAATCTTCCAATGATGCTGCACCAAAAATATTTACTACGAAACCAATTAACCATCCTGAGTCTGTGCCCATTCACCAGCTATACAAGCCCGTTCACTCCCCATTGACATCAACTAAAGGTGCGATGATACATTCCAATCTAAAGCCATGTCGTATCCTTCTTTATATCAAGCAACTCCTTTTCGTCGTATCCAACCTTCCTCCGTATGATAGCCAATATGCCAAATTAAGCCCGTAGACCTAGTCACTGTCCACCATGAATCCTAAATCACTCTAAACTTCACTCAAGGCATGTATCTATCCTACCACAAAACCCATATGCTACTCTGCCGCTCTCCCACTTTGGTCAAACCCCTTTTCCTTTAAGCAGCCACCGCAAGACACCTCCCACATGTCCTTCCTCATCCTTCACTACCTAGGTGTTGCCTTAAATCAATATTTATATCGGTAGCAGTTGAAATAATAGACCTCTACCAACTTTAAACCCTTTTAAATATCATTCTCCTTAATCCATCAACACTAGGAACACCAATTTGATTTTGAACCACAACACACTGCGATATCTAACGGCCGTTTCCATAGTGCCATTTCACAATACTCTACCCCAAAGGCGAATTAAAGAAGACCTTAACACCGGCGAACCTTAACGTGTTCAATAAGGACGATGATACCACATCATAATTGAGAATTCCACCATGCTCGAAAATACCAAGTCTTGTTACTCCATTATCCCAACCTGAACATTCATAGTCCGATTGTTTTTCCTCCGCCGGAAATAAAATACTGAATCTCTGAATCATGCACTAAGTAAAACATCTTTTCAATTCATTCACTACCCTGACACATAGACAAGCATCTTACCCCTACACAAACACTATGCGATAGCAACACATGAATCATCACAACAATCAACGCCAAATCTTAAATCCTTAGGTAATACTGATACTGAATTGAGATGACAGATTGACCTTCTGCAAGGTGACGACAATAGCCCAATCAAACATGTAGGTAGAAACATCCTGCACCACGTCTGTAGTACCATGAAAATTCCCCGTTTCCCAATCTATAACAAGTGCTTCACGCTGCATAAGATTGAATAGGAAAGAAATAAAGGCACAAGCTTGAAAGGAGTCAAATTGCACGATGAGGAATCAAGAAGAGAAGTGCTCCTAAAAGCCCTATAGCCTCTCGAAGATAAGTACAAACATCTCTGTACCAATCTGCAAGACTCTACTAGAGTTGCTCATGACTTGTGAGACCTAAGTGAACCTAGTGCTCTGATACCATGTAAGTCACGATCCAAAATGCCTTAGTGGTCGTGATGGTGCCTAACACCGCTGTCAGGCAAGATAAATAATTAACTTCATTACTGATTTTAGTATTTTTAAAAGCTTAATTTTTCCTTCATCAAATAATAAGGAATAAAGTTCACAGAGTAAATGATACTATTTTCCCAACTACACTACTGAACAACTCATAATTGCCCCAAAAACTCGATGTCCCAAGTGCATGAGCATCAACTTGGAAGTAAAATAAAATACTGTACAAAATAAAAATTTGGATAGGAAAAATATAAATACTCTGATGGAGACTCTGCGTGCTGTGGACTCGTAACATAAGATGCAACTCACCTAAGTCTGCGGAAGTAACCATACCTCTGTGCCTATAAGACTACTAGATATAAATGTACCTATGCAGCAAGTGTAGTATAAGTATGTAAATCAACGTGTACCCAGTAAATATCTAGTCTAACCCCGAAGGAGTAGTGATGAGGGGTCGACATCAACACTTACTAGTGGTCCAATAATATCAGGTATAGTAAAGAGGTAAGTAAATATGAGGCAGAGTAAATAAATAAAATAAATAAGTATAAATTCATGGTACAAGTTCCCTCTTTACAATAACTCAAACTCTCCATTATCAAATTCCTCCTCAACCGGAGCATATATATATATATATATATATGATGGACCTCACCAAATAGGTTGTTATAGTTCGAATCAGGAAGAAGGCTCACCGATACACTTTCTTACCAAATATTACACACTATTTATACGAGGATATTTTATAGGAATACCGAGGCGTGCGGCCCGATCTCATCACAATTTTGCTGCACTACCGAGGGTTAACGACACAAACCATAGATGCATCTATTATACTGCTGAGGCGAACGGCCCGTTCCAATGAGAGTGTAGTCAAAATCTTGCTGAGGCGAATGGCTTGATCCCATAAGAATAAGTAACAGGTCTTTGAACCCACTCACGAATAAATGTGTGAGTTATAATTTCTTTAACAAAAGCTTTCAATGAAACACACAAAAAAAAAGCACAGAATTATTTTATAAGAGGGTTACAATTATTCAGTGACTAATCATGAACTCTTGAAGTCTCTACGATAGTAAGTCTAGTCTCAAGTAGTGACGTAAAATAGAGGAATTTAATAGGCAAGAGACTCATCAAATAGTACAGCTATAGCATGATGTGAGTGTAAGTCTACCCGGACAATAACATAAATGTAGCTGCGTCTGGGCTCTCATCAACTCATATGTACGTAGCCCCCCACAACAAGTAGCACACTTCAAGTACAACACAAAGGGGAATTTCAGCCTCACAGGGTTAGACAAGAGACTTACCTTGCTTCGAAGTTTCATAACCGGCTCCAATGCCTCTCTAACACAGCAAACTGACGCCCGTCGCTTCAAAAGTAGTCAAACAATGTGCCAATAAAAATATACTCTAATACTAATAAAAATTCAATTTACAACAATTTCCAACTCATTTCAAAAAGTCGATAAAATCACCCTTGGGACCACGTGCCCGGGTTCTAAAAATGTTCGAAGTTAAACTTTACCCATAGCCTCACGAACTCAAATATATAGTTTATTCTCAATTCCATGCCCAAATTTGTGGTCAAAGTCCAAAAATATCAAATTTCTATGTTTTCTATCAAAAATCCCAATTTCTACAAATTTCCATGAAAATAGCACTTACCCAATAATAGTTAATGAAGATGGCACTCCAAAGTGCTCCAAAATCGGCTCCCATGGACGAAAAAATGGAATTGAGCCAAACCCTTCATTTTAAAGAGGACATTCCGACCCGTCCTTTGCACCTGTGGAAAATCCATCACAGGTGTGGCTTTAACTCAACCCAGCAACCTCCGCTTTTATGGTCAAATAAGCACTTATGCGCTTCCGCTTATGCAATCTCCCCTCCATATTTGCGGTTTCGCAGGTGCAGACATTCCCTTGCACCTGTGCTCCTACCCAGTTCTCCCAGCATCGCTTCTACGACCCTCCTAACTATTTTTGTAGCTCTGCACCTACCGCCAAAACCTCGCAGGTGCAGTTACACCAGATGACAGTAGGTCCAACATTTCTTCCAAGTCCAAACTCGATCTGTTGACCTTCTAAAATTTTCCTGAGGCCCTTGGGACCTCAACCAATTATACAAACACGTCCCTAAAAATATTACAATTAAAAATATTACAAACTCATTTGAGCCTTTATATCATATCAAACAACATCGAAATCATGAATCACAACCCAATTCAAGCTTAAGGAACTTTAGAACTTCAAACTTCTGCATTCGATGCTGAAACCTATCAAATCATATCTGATTGACCTCAAATTTGCACACAAGTCATATTCGACATTACAAACCTACTCCAATTTTGGGAATCAGAACCCGACCCCAATTTCAAAAAGTCCACTCCAGGTCAAACTCCCCAAAATCCTTTAAGTTTCTAACTTCGCCAAATGACCTCAAAATGACCTATGGAGCTCCAAATCCACATCCGAATGCGCTCCTAAGCCCAGAATCACCATACGGAGCTATTCCCAGACTCGAAATTCCGAACGGACATCGATATCATAGAAATTCACTTCAACCCATATTTATGAAATTCTTCCAAAATGCCAACTTCCACAATAGGCGCCGAAACGCTCACGGGTCATCCAAAACTCGACTCGAACACACGCCCAAGACAAAAGTCATCATACGCACATGTTGGAACCTTCAAATCCTGATTCCCAGGTAGTTTAATAATCAAACCTTAGTCAATTCTTCCAACATAAAGCTTCTGAAATGTGAATTCTCTTTCCAAATGAACTCCAAACTTCCCGAATTTCAATTCCGACCACCGATCGGGTTTGTCACGTACCTTTTTTTTGCGAATTCGGGTTTCGACATGGGATAACTCTTTTAAATGGAATTTATAATATTAAAAGAGAAGATTTTCCACCTAACAATTTTAAAGGTGCATTAGGGAACTTATTTGCAAGTAACCCTATTTTAACTAGTCAACGTCACCAAAGATTGGGTAAGGGCAAAAATTACCTTAAAGAGAATGTGTTAGGCACTCTTCGAGGTCCACAACTATGGGTCATGACCAAACTTAAGACTATGTGGATTGTCATTAGGATAGATGATCAATTAAATAAAGAGAATAAAAAGGTCGAAGAATTTCATTATAACACAATTAGTACAAATCTTAGTGCGACTATAAAGATACAACTACTTAGGTCCAATAGCAAATATATAAAGGGGGGGGGGGGCTAAGTTTTTTAGCCTAAAGGATCAATCCCTGCAATATAAATAATACTTCACAACTCCTTTTTGGAGAGGAGTTGCTCATATTATTCAGAGATCATAGACTATCATCTCCTGCTACCCGATTACTATGTTGAAGTTGTTTATCTGAAGCGTTTTAGTCTAATTCTAAGTCGTGCGCTACCTGTCCCATGCCTATGATCCATGAGGATTTCGACGTACTATTTGGGTGGTTATAGACTTTAGTTAGGTTGCTCAAAATGATAAAACTAAATGACATTCAAAATAGATAGATATTCATGTAAAGACAATTAAGGACCAAGTTAGCCTCCACACATAACAACAAATGAACGCGGGTATATTCCATATTATTTATAGGCAGTTTCAGGTTCAAGGTGCCGTTTTAAACCTATAGACATGATTTCTAAGTGACCACACAGTTTAAGAAGTCTCATGGCAGTGCTGCTATTCAGATTATCGTGATTATAAACCTATAAACATGATCTCTAAGTGATTTTCTCAAGGGGCAGTGATAGCTATTGAAAAACTCAAAATTACTTTCGTTTGTTCCTGTTGGCATGCTTTATAAGCGAGTAGCAGTGTTTATAGATCGGTTCTAATAATTGGAAGATTTATCACTTATCCCTATAGGCATGTTATCTAGGTGAGAAGTGTAATAAGACAACATAAGTAGTTGATTAGTTAGTCAATTAAAGCTCTATAGACATGGTATCTAGATGAGGATTGACATAGCATAACTTAATATAATCCTATAGGCATGTTATCCAGTAAGTACAATACAGTTGCACAAATTGAGTGAATAGTTATTGGCACTTGATTCCAATAGGCATGCTATCTAATAACGCATAGCAGTAGACATAAGAACAAGTAAAGTACTTAAACTCATGCTTCTGATAGTAAAATAGGTTGAGTGAGTGTGTGATTCCCTACATGCGTGTACAATACATGAAACCAAATAGCATATATAGCATGTTGGATAGAATAACAAATAGATCAGAAAGACCCTATAGGCACTTCTTCTACCCTTTTATGCAAACATTAGAATATACGCGTTTCCCCAATTCCACTACTACCCTACTTGTTTTTTACAAATTATTACAGGTCCAATTAATGGACATAAGTATAAATATTATACATGGGAAACTGCAAGACCAAGAGCAGTCCCCAAAAATGAAAATAACCCAGTACTGCCTGGGCCTTCCACAAGATCACTTTTTCTACGAATAGCTGTTCCAGATGCAAACTCAACTCAAGCACTGAAGTGTATCAGTTGCACAGCCCAAGTCCACATTTGGACCCATGATAAAACCTATATGGAGTCTCACTTACCGAGCAACTGTGAGTTAACAATTTGACCAAACAAATACATATAACAATTACTTAAAGAATTCTGGACCTACTAACAGTGACTAAGTGATAGAATTTGTAAAAAAATGCATTTGTAATTTAGAAGCAGACATAACAGGGCTGATTAAACAAAGAACACGCAAACTAAGAGAATCAACAAGGCTTAGCTTCATCATGGCAAGTTGATATAACAATACTGACATTACAAGTTCGATCACTTAGCAGGAGATAGCATATTGAGCAGAAAAACACATTGAGAGAGAGAGAGATAGAGTTTTTGGAGGATCAGGTTCTTTGAGATTATAGGATAAACGTATAAGGGTGCACAATGCAAAACGAGTTCATAATAGAGCACTAAACTAAAGGATTTTAAAACCTAGGTATCCAGTCATGAATGGTCAGGCATAGTCATATTCAGGGAATGATAAACAAAGATAAGCTTAATCATGTTGAGTATCTATGACCATACCAGAAAAACTTATAGTAAACAAAACATGTCGACTTCACATCAATAGGACAGACAAGCATCAAACTTTATAGGAGAAAATACAAGTTATGATATTTACTCTTAAGGTCTCAACCAACATTGAGGAACACGACTTAGAATTGAAAGGTTAATTAGTCGAATTCTGGGGACCTTGGCTTTCAGCCGGCCATGAGCCAAAGTTCAGAACAATATATAGTGAAGGAGTAAGAGAGTAATAGTTCTTAAGGTGATTAAAAGTTCTTTTTAAAAGAGAAATTGGGGATAGGTTTATATAGTAATAGAAATTGAACAACAAACAAGGAAACACTGTAAAATCAAACATAACAAAGGAAATAATAGCATGCCGAATCGATTTTGTAATCAGATTAGGAGAAAAATTCGGTAAACCCTAGTTCATGATGGAGAACCAAAATAGTTAAAAAATCTCACTAAATCGGACCCATATAATCTCACCATGAATGTATATAAACGAAAAATTATCTAAATCTTAAGGAGCTAGTGATGATTGTTCTTGATTCGGAAGATTGGTACTTTCCAAGAATGGGGAAAGTACTATGTAATACCATAAACTTGTAAGTAGCAATGAGGTAACGTGTAAAGGTAAGAAAATCATAGAAGGAATCCATGATTTGATTGGATTTGGAGAAGATTGAGAAAGGCAGTCGGGTTTCTGAAGAAGGAAGGGCTTGAGAGAGTATAGAGGTACCTGCTGAGGGGAAATGGGGATTAGGGTTTGAGTTTGGGTAATAAAAAGAGGGGGTAGTTTATGGGCCGTTGATCTCAGAGATCAACGGCCAATATTAAAAAAAAGTGGGATGGTTCATGGAGACAGGTCCGACCGGGTTAGAATTTGAAGGCTTATCTGGCTTAGGCTCTGAGAATTGGGCCAAGGTTTAGGGGTGTTTGGGCCATTAGTATGGTCCAAAAATTGGCGTAACTTGGGCTATATTTTAAAATTCAAGGAATTAGGAAAAAATAATTTAATAAAATTGATGTTCCAAACGTCAATACCACATAAGAGGGGGTGGGGAGGGGTGATTTGTGTGGTACCCGATTTTTGATCTAAAAGAACCTGGTTCTTCTAGGTGTTCTAACTACTACTGTTTGCAAAATTAAAAGTACAGAAAATAAAGAACACAAAGATTTTTACGTGGAAAACACCTGGTTCAAAAGGTGAAAAAACCACGACCTACTTCTCAGTAGGATTTTCCCAAACTTCCACTAAAATCACTGAGCCAAAACAGCATTTACAAAAACTCTTTGTAAATCTAAGGATTAACTCTAATCCCAGTGTAGCACATAACCTCAACTGTTGCGACACCTTCAAGTTAACTCTAAGTTAAATACTCAAAGTACCTAATATAATTGCTTCTATGAAAGCTGGAAAGGTACAACTTTAAACCACCTATTACAATTGAACTAGAATAAGAATAAACATAATGGAACTGGTTGTTCTATCTCGTTCAAGTAGCTTCAGGAGTACACACTTAAATCTCACATAAATTGATTGAAAAATTGCCTTTCTCTTTTGCTCTCAATTTAGTTTTACTTCTGCATATGTGCAATACCTGTAGAAGAAAATAGTCACTGTTATTTAGTGAGTTAGTAATCAGAGTTTGATTGAGACTCAATTGCTGATCTTCCATCGAAATTGAGTCCTTGAACAATACAAACTCCAACCCTATCCTTTATTCGAATTGTGTCCTCTTCCCATAAGGATACTTTCTCTCCTCATCCAATATGTAACCTTTTCGATTAGTTCGGAAGATATTGCTGCTTGATCACTGAGACTTATCTCCTTCACGTGTATCTCACATGTCTAGGTTGATAAATACTGCGCCTCACATGATGGACCTGGTCCATGACTGAGTTCATTTGTCATTCTTCAAAACTTCACCTGAACTTAGGCCAACAAATTCCCCCTTTTTGATGATGACAAACTAGGAACTCAGCTTGACCGTTAACACATTAACTTAGAATTTTAACTTATCATCAAGGACCAAGTTTAATTAGGTTATAAATATCAGATTATTCAGAATAAAGATTAAAGCACAATATCTCTTCCCCCTTTTGGCATCATTGAAAATTTCATACATTGTGAATCCCGGATTTTAGTAATTACTCATGGCCACTTGGGCAACTGCAAGTGAAAACATGGATTAAATCATCAATCATCAACAAACACATTCAAACTATTAAGAACAAAATCTTCATAGAACAAGAGAAGCAGCAGTTGTCATTGATAAGATATGTTTCCACCAACAAACCACAAAAAGAAAGAAAAACTTCCAAAATATGAGCAAAAAAAATAATAGAAAAAGTCCCTAATCTGGGTCACTAGAGGGTACTAGACTGGTTCAGAAGACACCAACTGGAAGACCTAAGGCTTGGATGAACTAGAGGGCTGGGTTTGGAGAAGGTTGAGCATATTCTAAAGCATTCCATCACTCTTCTCCTTTTCTTTTTCTAGCTCAGTTCTAAGGCAATCTCTCTCATTCTCCAATTCAGCCGCACGTGCCTTGAGCCTAGCAATTTCTTCATCCTTAGTTCCACACTCCTGAACTAAGGCCCTAACCTTGCTGTTGACAAGTGTCTTCAAAGATGAACCAGGTTCAATTGGGATGGCATTGACAGGATAATCACAAGACAATAAGGTCTTAATACCAAAGTGCTCCTTGCTTGATGCCATCTCCCATTTCTTCAAAGGCACCCTCAGCCTGTCCAACACAGTAGTCAGTATGAACCTCTATGGAGTTGCATGTGCCTTGGAGCCATTAATGACCCTGTCTAGTAATCTGACAATGAAAGCAGGCCAATCTATCTGCATTCCGGTCACAAGGCACTCCATAAGCACCAGGTCCATGTAGTTGGCAGTGTGCCTTCTCTCCTGTCTGGGCAGTAGGCACTTGTTAACAAACTCAAACAAGACCTTATGCTCAGGCCTCATCTCACTTTTTTATACGAATCTGGCTTCAGGCACATCTTCAGCAGCTTGAGCATCACAGGAATTCCTAGTAATTTGAAGACCAGTGGGGAGAGATTCCAGGCACAGCCACCTTTGCCTTGTATAATCACCATACCCTTCACTAGGTATGTCTAGAATCTCACCCAGTTTGAGTGCATCAAACTCCACTTTTACTCCTTTCACCAGGCTGGAGACCACCCCATTCTTCATAGTGGTATTTGCCATAAACTCAATCAGTTCTTTCCTGGCAGCCTTCCATCCATTTCAAGGACCATGTCCTTCCACCCTTGTACAGTAAGAGCATCCACCAACCTCCTCATTCCTGGTTCATCTAGGTCTTTCAGCAGCCTTCCTTTCAAAAATTTTCTTTTGCCAAAGATGGCAAACCTATCTTATTCTTTCTCAGATTCCTCTTCTTCTTCTTCTCCACCACTCCACTCTTCATCTTCTTCAACAATTTTCTTTTTCTTACCCTTTACAGCAGACCTAGTTCTTTTAGCTACAAAGGATTCAACAGGTACAAGTTCAGAGGAGGACTTCTTAGAGGAAGTCTTGGGCCTCTTAGGTTTGGGAGTAGGAACTTCTACAGTTGTTCCCCTTTCTTTATTGACCATGTCCATCTCCTCTTCTTCTTCTTCTGCCTCAGAACTTTCTACAACCTTTGCTTTTCCCTTCTCATTCTTCTTCTTTCTGCTTTCTTCCAGGGCTTGCTTCTAGTAGCTCTTCCCTTAGAAACTGAACGGACAGTAGGTTTTGGGGATGAAGTTTTGCTTTTCTTGGTTGGATTGGAAGCAGTTGGAGCCTTTTGTGAAGAAGCCTTGCACTTCTTTGGATCATAGCTTGCCCCAACCTTTTTTAGAAGAACAACCAGAGTTTCCTCAGCTTATGAAACAGGTTCTTCTTGTTGCTTGCTTAGATGAACAAGCCCCTCAGCCGCTTCCATAGAACCACTTCCCCCTGACTTGATGCCACTCTCTTTAACACTCCTACAGATAGCAAGAACCTTTTCTTTCCTATTACCCCTCTCATCACCACTTGATCCCTCTATCTCTTTTCCTTTCTTTTTACCTCCACTCCTACTTGATTCATCCACCTTTACATCTTTAATAGGACCAATTAGAACAAACCTATTTTCAGTGCTTTCAACCACACTAGAAAATACTATACTCGAATTACCTCACCAGGGGTTTCTTTAATTTTCTCAGTGTCAGAAGACCCATGTTCTTCACCTTCACTGGCAGAAATAAAATCTTCAGACATAGAGCTAGAGTCAGATTCATGTACAGGGCTTTATTTCTTTTGGCTAGCCTTCAATCTCTCATTTAGAACTTTCCTTAGGGCTCCAGATGCTATAATTTTTCTAGCCAACGTTTTCTGCCTACGAAACCTAGGTTTTTGGGCTTCAATAGGAGGAGTAGATGAGGATATATTCGAGGGAGATGCTGGTGGGGGAGTGCCGGGATTATCTTGGGGGTTAGACATGGTTCTTCGACTATGGAAGAGTTTTGGGAATTTCTGAGAAGAAAGAAGATTTGGGATTTCTGGAGAGGAAAAAGGCAATTAGAACAGGAGAAGTGTTTTGATGGTTATGGACTAATGAATAAAAGGTGTAGTGTGTATTTAAAGATGATTAGAATTAAATGCAGTAACGATAGCTTTTTTAGGGGTCAATTAGAAGTCTAATCAAGGTATAATTTCGGTCTCTTAGTGATTATTAGGCATCGCTAGATTTTAGGCAAAAATCCCAGTTTTTAGAGTTCTAGGAGAACGAAACTGGTTCAATGCTCAACGGATAAAATTTCTTGGAATTTGACGAATGTAGGACTTATGCTCATGATTGGAAAATTAATCTTTCTAATTGTGCAGAGTATAGAAAACATACCTGAGCTTTCATATGAACACATACTGATGAACCAGGTTCTTCATATAGAACTCTCTTGAACATGCTTCAAATGCCAAAATAGAAGAATCTTTGTAAGAGATCAGTGAATCATATATATACACATGTCACAGGAGTATACTAATTAAAGTATGAAACTAAGTAAGAATTGATCTAGATATTTACA
>MU702671.1:104922-123588 GCA_026770625.1 Nicotiana glauca | reverse complement strand
TATATATATATATATATATATATATATATATATATATATATATATATATATATATATATATATATATATAAAGCTATATTCGATTTAACATTACCTAATACACTTATACTTAGTGCATAGTATAGCGTGAGTATATATATTATATATATAAAAGCTATATTTAATATAATATTAGCGAATACACTTATACTTAGTGCATAGTATATCGTAAGTATATATATTATATATATAAGCTATATTCGATATAACATTACCTAATACATTTATACTTAATGCATAGTATAGAATAAGTATATATATAGACACACACGCACGCTTCGTAGTACTATTCATCCCTTGTATTACAAAAGTGTTAACAGCTAACATTTCTATTATTTATTTAGTAAATACAAAAGTAATTTTTAATTTTTACCAATGTTGACATAAATAGCGACCAACTTTGGTCGCTAATTATACATAATTTTAAATTAGCGGCCAAAGTTGGTTGCTAAATTTAAATCAGATTTATTTATCTTTTATATAATATTTAAAATATTAATATTATTGTTAAACGTTAGAACTGGATCCCAGGTTAGCGATCAAAGTTGGTCTATATTTTACTGAGAGACCAACTTGGGTCGCTAAAGTTGAATTATATTTATTTATATTTTATATTTTTTTAAATAAAATTATAATTATTAAAATTTTATAACTGGGTCCCAAATTAGCGACCAAAATTGGTCTCCATCTATTTACTCATTATGTACCGACCAACTTTTGTGACGACCCAAAGGGTCATCACCTGTTTTCCTATTTATTCTGTGCTTCTAAGGCCTTAAAAACCTCATTTTTAGTCGCCTCGATCTACGTGCATAGTCCGGACGCGTAGCCGAAAAGCCTAAATTTGAAATTCTGTGAAAAATTCTAAAATTTGGTATTAAAATGAATAAGTTTGACTTTGGTCAATATTTTGGGTAAACGGACCCGGACCCATGATTTGACGGTCCTGGAGGGTCCGTAGAAAAATATGGGACTCGGGCGTATGCCCGAAATCGAATTCCGAGGTTCCAAGCTCGAGAAATGAATTTTTGAGTCAAATTATTTTTTCTGAAATTATTAAGAAAAATTAAAATGAAAATTGATTAGAACGTGTTGGTATCAAGCCCGTATTTTGGTTTCGGCGCGCGGTACAGGTCTTATATGTGGTTTAAGATATTTTTGTGAAGTTTGGTTGAAATCGGACGTCGTTTGACATGTTTCAGACTTAAAACTCTAAATTTTAAAGTTTATGAAGTTTGAAGAAAAAGCTATTGATTTTGAGGTTTGATTCATTGTTTTTGATGTTAATTTAGCGATTTGATCGCACGGTTAAGTTTGTAGGATGTTGTTGAGTTAGTGTATGTGTTTGGTTAGGAGCCCCGAGGGCTCGGGAGTGTTTCGGAGTGGTTTCGGACTTAGAAAAAGTGCATGTTTGCTTCAGCTGTTGCAGAACTCATTTTCTTCTTCGCGTTCGCGATATATCCCACGCGTTCATGAAGCCTCAGCTTCATCCTCCTTCGCGTTCGCGTAGCGTTAATTAACCCTGGGGGACTTGGCCAAATTTTCCTCTTCGCGTTCGCATACCATCACTCGCGAACGTGTAGCCTTGAAATTTCCTTCACTGCGTTCACGTAGGTGTCCACGTGTTCGCGTAGACTTAATATTCTGGACCCCAGCCTTTTCTCTTCGCGTTCGCGTCCTTCCCCATCGCGAACGCGATGGCCAGTTGAGTCAACCCTTCGCGAACGCGACTCCCTTTCCGCGAAGGGCAATTTTTGCCCAGTTATATTTAATTTTCAGAACAGTGTGGTCGCGACATCTTCATAAAAACATTCGAGTTTCTTCTCCTCCAAGGTCCTTAGGCATCCATTGAAGCTTCCTTTCATCAATACCTCTTAGGGTTAGTAAATCCCTACTCGTTTTATTCCATTTCCATCATTACTTATTGAATTCCTAAGCTTAAATCATGTAATTTAGGGTAGAAATTGAGAAAAATGGGTAGAGTTAGGGCTTTTTACTATTTTTCTTGATTTAGACCTCGTTTTGGGGTTGAATTTGAGAACAAATTATATATTCTTTCTCGTGGGTGAATGTGGGATTTAATTTTGGTCCGAACCTCGTATTTTGACCAAGCGGGCCAGGGGCAATTTTGGAATTTTTAGAAAAAAACTTGGAAATCTATAATTAGATATTGGGTTTGATTTGTTTAGCATATATTGATATTATGAAGTCATTATTGTATAGATTTGATTGAGTTAGAGCCGAAATCGAGAGGGAAAGCGGTTGTTGTGGATTGATTTGGCCGTGGAAATTGAGGTAAGTATTTGGTTTAACCCTAGCTTGAGGGAATAGGAGTTGAGTCTTCTTTGCTACTTGCTAAGTGTCGAGTACAATGTATAGGCATGGTGATGAGTATCTATACATTGATGTCTAGCATGACAGTGAATCCTTAATTGCAAATAGTTGGGATTTTGTTATATCTTCCCTGCTTAATTGATGGCTTCTGTGTTGTAAAGATCTTGTGAAAGAAATTGTGACCTTTGAAATTCGTGGAGCGTTGGCTCGAGTTGATAATGTGAACTATGAGACGAAAGTGAACGAAAGGTAAAGAGTTAATCATTTGTTCCCTTCCCGGGACATTATTGATTATTGAATATTTTTCCTTGCCGGGACGTTGAGATTTTTGATGTTGTACCCTTGCCGGGTTTTTAAATTGTTTGTTTGTGTTCCCTTACTGGGATTTCCATCATTGTTTATTTATTCCCTTGCCCTTGTTTGTGATTGTTGTTTGGGTGAGGAAGAGTGTTAAAGAACGAAGGGTGATGTCGTGCATTATTTGATTATGGTAAGGAAAGAGTGTAAAGCACGAAGGGTGATGCCGTGCCATGTTCGCTTATTATGCAAAAAAAGTATTAAAGCACGAAGGGTGATGTCGTGCCGCACGATGTACTATTCCGTGCTGATTCTATTGATATATGTGAGGAATGAGAGTAAAAACACGAAGGGTGATGCCGTGCACATGTTATTGCTTGGTGAGTATGAGAGTAAAAGCACGAAGGGTGATGCCGTGCACTTGTTGATTTCTGTTTCATTACATACTATTGCGTTGTGTTGTTTTCCTTTGTTACTGGACGACTCTTATTTGGAAATTTTTATACTCCCCACAACATGCTTCCCCTCCCATATTGTTTATCTATTTTGCATTTCGATTCCGCTGTATATATGCAAAACTGCACAGGTTTATGTGGTAGTCTGGTCTAGCCTCGTCACTACTTCGCTGGGGTTAGGCTAGACACTTACCAACACATGTGGTCGGTTGTGCTGATACTACACTCAGTGCTATTTTGCACAGATCCAAGTTTCGAGCAGCAGCAACAACAACATTAGTGCGGGAGCAGGCCTTCAGTCCAGCGAGACCCGAGGTAGCCTTGCAGGCGTCCGCAGGCCCGACGTCTCCCTTATCCTCTCTTTTAGTCTGTTATCTCATTATGTTCGAGAAAAATATTTTATGTTTTCTTTCAGACGTTGTATTTAGTATTCTTAGCAGTTCGTGAGTACAATGACACCAGTCTGGGGTAGAAGATTTGTTGAACTTTCCGCTTTGCTATTCAATTTTATTTAATGCTAAAACTTCCGCTTATCATTGTTGAATTTCATTGTTTATAAATTATTGTCGAAGAATCGTTAAAAGGATTTGTATATTAATGAAAAAATAATCAAGTTTGGCTTGCCTAACTTCCACAAGTAGGCGCCATCACGACCCCCAAGGGTGGAAAATCCGGGTCATGAGAACTTTGGTCGCTAATTTTAAATTTTATTTATTTATATTTTCTAATTTTTTTAAATAATATTATAATTATTAAAAATTTATAAGTGGGTCCCCTTAGGCGACCAACGTTGGTCGCAAATTTGAGTAATTCTTTGACCAAGCAAGTCTGACTAGTCCGGTCAACAGTTTGACAAAATTTTCGACCAATTAGCGACCAATTTTAGTCGCTAATGTATTTAAAATTATTATTTTATTATTTTCACCAGTTTAGCGACCAACTTTGGTTGCTTTTCTTTACCGACCAACTTGGGTCGCTAAAGTTTGGTCGCTTTTTACAGGAATTCTAGTAGTGATGTTCAACCATTTCCTTGAAGCTGTGTCATTGTATATATATGAATGATCTATTGGATCTTAACTTACAAATTAAAGCCAGTATCATTTGAGCTATAATCATTCAACATAATGTCCAAAAACTTATAGTAGTAAGATTTGAAGGAATAATATCAAGACCCACGTGCATATAAGTCTGCATGGAAATAACAAGACCATACAAATCAACAAAGTAGAACTAAGGCCACCATAATAATGGATATGCACCATATATTGGTCATATGCAGTTTTTTATATATAATCAATATATAATTTATATATACCAGTTAAAAGAAGAAAAGTAAACACTGACTTCGAAGGTTCATTTGACAAAGATATCCATTATTATGGTGGCTTTAGGAAGCCCAAAAAGAAAAGTAGAATTCCATTCAATTTTGTTCTTTCATATTGCTTATCTTTCCTTCCTTTAATAAGTTTCTATTGTTGTTCATTCTGATTTTTCAGGGAAAGTGTTTTTTTTTTCATTTCAGTACTATAAAATGGAGCAGTGATTCAAATTAAAGTGCGGTGATTATCTGGTGCACTCCAAGATGAAATATATTGACAGTTTGACATGACACCATTACTTTTGGGTCGCAATTACAAGTCCATAACCGCTACTTTATACCATAAAATTAAAAAGCTTTGTCCGTCGATTGAATTTTCCTTTTCTTTTTAAACTCATCTCTTGTTTGTTACTCCATGTTATAAGGTTTTACCATACATGAAATCACATTCATATATGCTGTAATGATAGCTTTACATTAGTAATGTAATTGTTATATGTGTCTTGTTTTTCAGGTTATTAGTTATCTCGACTGATTATATATGAACAGTACTTTTAATCTTTTAAACAACTTAATATTAAAGAAGTTTACTCTGTCAATATGTAAAAGTTAAACTCTATAAAATATTATGCAAAGGGTTTATATTTTATGTCTCTCCACGTTATAAGCTCCAAATTATCTCTTAAGCCTATTTGCATGTAAAAGGATCTTCGGCCTCATTTTTTTTTTTTTTTTTAAGATTAAGACGTCTGAATCTGAATACATATCTGAATATCAAGATGTGTATTAAGATTAAGACATCTGAATCTGGATACGCATCTGAATATATTAAGATGTATATTAAGAATTAAATAGAAATAATTAAGACTGTTGGATTTTTACATCTGAATGTATAAAATTTATCTTTATTTGAAAACTAATAAACATAAAATTCAAATGAAATACTAGCTAATGTAACATTCTATGAATAAAATATATAATTTTTTAAAATATGATAGTTGTTGGTGGTGATGGCTAACGGTTGAATGCCAACTAGAGGTGGTTTGTGGTAGTTTTGATTGATGATGGTGGTTCATGCTAGTAGCTAGTAGTGATTGGTAGTTGTAGTGATTATGATTGAGGTTGATGGTAGTGAGTGGTTATAGTTAATAATGGCGGGTGGTGGTAGTAGTTGTGACTGAGGAGGGTGGTGGATGGGTGGATGGGTGGGTGGTGGAAGGTTATAATAATGGACATTGCCGACTGTGGTTGTTGATGGTGATGGGGTGGTCGGTTGTGGCAGATGAGGTGGATGGCTATTGATTGCGGGTGAGAATAATGGTGGTCGGAGTGGTAGAGTTAGTAGGTGGTGATGGTCGATAATGGTGGTGGTTATGATTGAGGATGATTGTGGCATGATGGTGGGGATGGTGGTGGTGGTGACATGATGGTAGTTGATAATGATAAGAAGTGACGGCAGTTAATAATGAATATGTGATAACATCTTGATGAAATTAAGTCTCTGTTATAAATCTTAATCATACAAACATATTCGGCTCCATTAAGTGGCTGTAAAATAAAAAAAATAAATACTTAATAATTAAGATATGAATAATTAAGATTCATATTTTAAAAATAAATACACTTAATATCAGAAATTTGAATTATCAATATCCAGACCTCCATTAAGTAAAAATAAACGAGGCCTTAATATCTACGACTGGCTGTTCCACTAAAATTACAGGTTAGCTAGAAAGTGTATGCAAAAATGTGAACGTTAAGTAAACACTTTTGCTTCGCATTGATCTGACATGTTAGGAGGAACATTGAATAACAGGGGACATCTAGTGATTACTACAACGTAACTATATGTCAAAACTTATTAATTATTCTATTCTTTTGACCCCAAAATAGTCAAAATTAGCTTCAAATATTTATTCAGATTATTCTCTTGATGGAATATATAGTCTTTGTGATAAAGAAGGGGCCGGCCAGTTGTGATCAAGTTTGGCACCCACATGCATTTGCTCTTTTTTTGCATGAAATCCCTAATTTTGAGGAGAATACTCTTTCTCCACCTCCAAAAGAAAGGAAATGATATGTCAAAAGAAAGTACATTACGGGGGGACACCAGATAGGAGGGATTCTCTCTGCCTAAATTCAAGATTCCGCTGCTAGCTAGTTACACAAATTATAAAATAACGTTTGAATATCATTTCCTTGCGTGATCGAGATGATCGGTTTTATGACTCGTTACACATATTATTTTAATTATATGAGTTTATACACATCATATCAGTAAACAAAACACGTGAGTTCTTTCGACGGTCAATTTCCTCTATTCAAGTTATAATTGGCCATAGTGTATACGAGCGAGATCAGGAGGCTCGATTTCGCAATCAGTGCGTCTCTCCCTTAGTCTCGAAAAGGCCCCGAAGATCCGGTGACGCATCTCGAGGCTTCGACCTCTAAGGCCTTTCATGCTCGACCTCGACGCAACATGAGTTTGCTGTGATTATCAAAGGTAAGCGGGAAGTTCCCTAGGCATGTGGTTCGAGCTGACATCACCTGCAAGAATAGTACCAGTCTGCGCTGGACTACTTGGTAGTTGTGCCAGCTATCTTACTTTGTAATAAATCTTTTGTACTATTTTTGGTTTCTCCCTCATATAAAAGGGGTCCTTGCCATTTCGTAGACACCAATTGCTCAATACTAAATGCGCAAGAACATTCTCTCTGCTCTCTAACATATTTTCTTGAGTTCATTACTTCCATTTATTGCTTATATTCATTGTGTTCTATTTATTGTTCTTCATTTATTGCTTATTATTGACCATAAAAAGCCATCATTGAATCTATCATAACTGTTAGTCCCTCCATCGGCTGCCCACGGCAGGGTATAGGACTTGACCTCGAGGCTCCGAATGAGCAAGCTCGAGGGTTTACTGATCAGCCTATCGGTTTGGTTATCACCTTGTTTTCAAAGCTCTTATCTTGTTTTCTAATCCCTTACTTAACATCCATTGCCTAATCAACTAGCTTAAAAATAGATCACGTATTTTTAGAACTACAAAATCAAATCTAATTATAATTATCATTTTCAAGGTAAACAGTTTGGTGCCTACTGTGGGGCTAAAAATAATGGTGATTATTTTCTTGCCGGTTTAGCTACGTAACGCGAGTTATCTTTTACACTTTTTCTTTTCCAAGATCTTTGATTTCAGGTCAAAATTTCTAACTCAGTAAACGCACGCGAAAACATCAATCTCGGAGACCATGGTGAAAATGGTGTTGACGTCCCAGGTGTTGGTGTGCCATCACAAAGCCCTGAGAATTCACCAGAAATAATTCTCCTGGACGCAGTCTCACGCGATGCCCAACACATCGATATAAGCTCTCACATTAACAAGAGCGCACACCGAGAGATTCAGCAGGAAACTCGGAGAAATTCGACCTGGGCAAAAAGAGAGATTCTTCAGCATGTTGTCCATATGATCACCGAAGGGACCGATATCCCCCAAGGACCCGTGATCAAACGGATAAAAATATTCGCTGCAATAGAAGAGCTGATCCGAGATCACATGACCGAAAACACCCTTGCATTCAGTAAGGAAGATTTTGAGACCTTGACGCAACCACACAACGTTGTACTGTTAATTTCATTTCTCCTAAGTAACATTTAAATTAAACATGTGCTTGTGGATCCAGGTAGCTCGGCCAACATAATCAGGTCACGGGTAGTAGAACAGCTTGGGTTGCTCGACCAGATCGTACCCGCCTCCCGGGTCCTCCACGACTTCAACATGGCCGGCGAGGTAACGAAAGGGGAGATCGCCCTCCCGGTTGACATATCCGGTACAGTTCAGAACACCAAGTTCCACGTCATCGCCGGTGACATGAGGTACAACGCATTGCTCCGCAGGCCATAGATACATAGCATGAGGGCAGTATTGTCAACTCTACACCAGATGATAAAGTTTCCAACAAAGGACAGTATAACAACCGTATATGGAGAACAACATGTAGTAAAAAAGATGTTCGCGGTTCATTGGGAGGCGTCGAATCCAACACAGTCTACCTCGGATGAGTTTGGAAGTGTACAGACTCCCGAGGCTGATGAAGAAGATTTCCTCGCTCCTCGAACTTTCATCGCCCCCGAAGAGTCGGATGTAACGAAATCGACAATTGAAGAGCTGGAGCAAACTGTTTTGATCGAACATCTCCCAAATAAGAAGGAATACCTGGTGTGAGCACAAGATTTTTGCCCTATATATGAACTATTCCCAAAAAATTCCATACAAAAGCTTTTTCCTTATTTTTACAATTTTTGTGAATTTTGTGTTAATTGGTTGCATTTTTATCTGTGCATGATAATTCATATAAAATATAAAAATATACATTTTGCATTTAGGATTTAATTTCATATATTAGTATTAATTTGTTTTAGAACAAAATATAAAGAAAATAACAAAAAAGGATCCGTTTTGCATTTTAGTTCAAAACTAGCATTAGTTTGCATTTTTTTTTTAGTAATTAACTAGGAAATCTAATTTTTAGTATTAAGTTGATTGTGAGTCTATTTTAGCATTTTATTAAAATCAGAAAAAAAAAATACAAAAAAAAATGAAAATAAAAAATAAATAAACATAAAAATAAATTGAATAAAAAGAAATTAAGGGAAAAGAGGGCTGCCCGAATTGGGCTAATTTCAAATTATTTTATAAAACCCAAACTAAAAAAATTACCCAGCCCAATCCCATTGCCCAGTCCAACTCAACCCCTGTCCGGCCTGCCCGGCCTGCCTTCCCTTATATTGAAACGACACCTTTTGGCGTCGTTTGATCTCAGCCATTCATCCAAGAGCATCCAACGGCCCCTACTGATTTCCCTTTTAACAAAACGACGACGTTTTGTCGCCAAACAATCCTGGCCGTCTATCATCTTCAATCCAACGGTCCTTATTGATTCCCCCATTTCAATATAGTTGTCCTAAAAACCCCATCAACCCTAGACCAAACCCCCCTTCCTCGTACCGACTCTCCCTTCCCTGCAACGCCTCCGCCGACCACCCTAACCCCACCTTACCTTTACCTTACTCCGTCGTCTGTGCCGGCCGAAAATTGCCTCCGCTGGCGGCGATGCTCTGATGGACCCCAAAATCACACTACAGGTGCTTCTTCGCCTCCTCTCTTCATATCTGACCTTAGTTTTTCTCAATTCCAAACCAAGACTCTCGAATCTTCGATCAAAATTTTGGCCAAAAACACAAAATCCTCCAAATGACCCCAAAATTTCACCATGAACTCCCCTTAAGCTTCTCATCCCAAATACCCAACCCTTTTCCCTCGAATCTCAGTCAATCTGGTCGAATATTAAATCAAAATTTTGGCCAAAACCCTAGTTCGTCCAAACTTCCCCAAATTCACACCCTACAATCCCTGGACCTCCCTCACCCCTAATCCCTAACTAAATCCCTTCAAAACCCGTTGAAACTGGACAAATATTGAATCTAGGGTTGTACGCTTTTTGGGCTGTTTTGAGGATTTTCAAGTCGCGTAACCTCAGGTTAATATTATAGGTCTATTTCTTATGAAATGGACATATAATATTAACTTGAAGTTAATTTCGAAGATTTTATGAAGGCCAAATTTCAGTAAGTGTGTTTCTCTGTCTTTTCTTTAGTTTTAGTTTAATTTGTTGCTCTGTCTATTCAATTGAGCATAATTTTAGTCTCCAATCTAGGTTAGCATTAATTCGTCTTTTTGACTATTATAAATATTTAGGTTAATTTGTTTTAGGTTAATTTTTATTTTTTTGTTTAAATTTTGATTCGATTTTGATTAGTTTGAATGATTCAAATGTTAAATGGTCCAATTAGTCGTTAGTTTAATTAGGTTGCTCATTTGTTCTGTTCATGAGGTATTAATTTGGGATTTGACTTGATTCCAGTAATTAGTTAAGTTTTATATGTTTGATAAGAGGTTTTTCAGTTCAGTAGTATAAAGTTTAATTTTCTTTAAATCTGTTCAAATAAAATTTTAGTTTGTTCATATTGATTTTTGTTTGTTTTGTTCTTTCAGAACTAATTTGGGATTAATTTCAGTTTATGATTTTGTTGGTTAGCTGTTAATTCAATAATGGTGTTAATTGTTATTGATTAGTTCAATGTTCAAGCTAGGATGATTGGTTATAGCTGATTTAGTCACTAGGATTAACTATAGTTAGATTTTTTTAGGTAAAACTGATCAGTTTATATAGTTGGTAATTTCAGGGGGTTTTAAGGGTAGTTTAGGCATGGGAAAAGGGTAGTTTAATTAGAATTGGTAAATTTAAAACAAAGGCAGGGGTAGTATAGGCATTGCATAGGCAAAAGAACCCTCTAGAACCCTCTAGATGAGGGTACAAGTATAATTTCAGTAATTGTTAGGTAGTTACTTGTAGTACAAGTCAGAAAATAAAGGGGTAAAAATAAAAATAAAAGAAGGACTAATGTGTAAAATTTGAATATGAAGTTGCACCCTAATTTTGCATATAAAAAGGCATCAACATGCCTTGTTTAACAAGTTTTTGATCTCTGAAAATTCCCCAAAGTTTTTGGACACCCCCTAAAAATTAAAAGTTTCAGCTACCTAAACTTCTCTCTAATAGCTCTCTCTCCCTCTCTAATATCCAGATTCCAAGTTTGAAATTCAAAATTCAAACTCCAAAACCAAAAACAATAGAAAATCTAATAAAAAAAAAGATTACTGTTCCATTAGATGATTCAAGCTAGTCTCTCCTTCAGTTGCTGATTCTCCAGTTTTAGTTCAACATTTGGGTTTTGAAACTTCAGGGGGTTGCTAGTGTTGTTTCCTGCAGTTTTGGATTTGTTTAAGCTGTTTTTTGGTTGAAATATGAGTTTGCTGAAGGTGTTGTGATAATTCTGGGTATTCTCGAGTTATTCTAAGTTGATTCAAGCTCATTTGGGTCTATTCGCGTTGTTAGTGGTCGATTTCCTGGTTTTTGTCTGATTTTGAACTTTTCCTGGGTTGTGGAACTCATTTCCGGGTTGTTGCTTGCTCATTTGAAAGCTGCTGATCACTTTCCTTTGTCTTATTTGATCTATATTCCAGGTATCTACTCCTATCTGTTGTACTGGTGCTGATTTGGAAGATCTCTTTTGATTAAAGCTCATTCCGTGTCTATTGATGTTCAAATTTAGATTCATATTGATGTTTAATTTTAGATTCATCTTTTATTGTATTTAAAATGTGTGCATAAGATCTATTCTGTCGCAATCAGTACTGTTTTGAAATAGGTAGTATTTTCAGATATCTTCATTCTAATAAATTTGGACTATATCGGACTGTGGACCATTTGTTTATGACTGTCCCGTTAAACAGTAGCCTTAATATATTTAGTTAATTGCTTATATTAGCTTAATAGTTAAAATAGGAAGTGTGATGAACTTGAATCTAAGTTTGAAAAATCGATATGTAGGCTCAGCTCAGGCTTAATGAATGATAGTGTTAACTCCAGTATCTAGTTTTAATGACAATGTAGATATTGATTGTTTTCATGTTGATCCCATAAAATTTCTGAGTATTAGGTAAATTTGAATAATCAGTAGCATATTGTTCAAAGTCCTCAATGTAGGTATTAATTGTTATGATGTTTAACTCTGTGAATTTTAAGAGTATTGGTAAAATCAACAATCAGTAGACTTGTGAAGAGTTGAAGCTCGATAGCCTATTTGTAATTAAATCGGGCTTCAAACCTGTTGATGCATAGTCCCAGGTCCAATCCTAGCTCACATTTTATTTGGACCTGGGCAAGGACCCAAGACTGGACAACAAGCCCGATTTTTGTTGTATCAAATCCATGTTTGGGCAGTATTTCGTGCGCTAGCAAGATTAAACCTGTTTAGGGCCAAGTTGAAGGCCCAAAATTGCTAGAAGTAAAAAATCTTTTAAAATTATACTAGGAATATGGGGGATTAATTCGCAAGTATAAAATTGGATTTCAAATTAGGTAGCGGGTTCAAACTAAAAGGTTTTTCCCTTTTGTTTGAATTCGGACTTGGATTCGAGGCTCGAATTTATAAATGTGAATTAACTGGCTTTTTAGAGACAAATAATAAATAGAATATCTTAGTTTACTTTAGGTTGGCCTTCTAATAATAAAATGAGACGCGCCTCGCCGAACAAAAATTCAAAAATTACGGGGCCCTCATTAATCGTCTATATAAAATTATTTAGAACTCGGGGCATGCCGTTTAACAATTTTACGGCCTCCCACGAAGTTAAAAAGACATTAGTCACTTTAGGCACGTTTTTAATAATCTTACCTTCCTAATACGGGTATGCATTTCATGCAACCCAAATCTGAATCCAAAAATATTGAATAAGAATGTGTCGAAGATCCGGGTGCATTTCATGTGACGTGATCCGAGAACACGTTTTTAAACGACGTTCACTTTCGTAAAAATTAATTAAAAGCGGTAAATAATCTTAAAATAGCACTATAGGTTGGAATATGTATAAAAATTAGATTTTTAGCCATTTATAATAATTTAAGCGACCGTGCTAGAACCACGGGATCCGGGGGTGCCTAACACCTTCCCTCGGGTCAACAGAATTCCTTACACAGAATTTCTGGTTCGCAGACTCCAATTGGGAAGTCGACAATTTTTCTCGATTTGGGATTAAATTTAACCGGTGACTTGGGACACCAAAAGCCAATCCTATCGCAAGTAGCGACTCTAAAAAAAAATAATCCCAATTCGAATAATGTCACTTTAAATGGAAAAACTCCATATATACATTTATCCTTCGGGGTAGGTGTGTAAAAAAGGAGGTGTGATAGCTCTGGCGACTCTGCTGGGGAAGCGAACCCAGAATTCCAGTTCAGAGTTCAAGAATTCGAGCTTAGTACAATTGTTATGTTTGGCTTTATCTGATTTTATACATGTTCCATGCTATACGTGCTAAATATTTTACCGCTTTGATATTTGTTGAAACTGTATATATAAACTGTCGCGAATCCCTTCCTCTTTCTGAGTCTTCTACATCATGGAGAAGGATGAACTTCGTGTAGCTTCTCTTCTGTTTAGAGTCTTTCCCAATTTAGAACGAGATTTGGATAAGTTGCTAAGCCGGCGGAGCTTCTGTATCCCGGTACGCTGCCTCCCCCTCGGCTCGAGTTGTCCGCTCGGGTAAGCTAGGTCTAGAACAATAAAACCTAGGGTTTAAACCTAGAAGAACAAAAACTCATGTCGGATCCCTAGTAGGACGTTTGTTTGCATCATGTGCATTTGACTTAGGGAACTCAGCACATGGGTTGGGTCCGTCTAGGACAGGTGACCTGAAATGAATTGACCATCCTGATGCATCTTACGTACTACTTATGCATTTATTTGCTCGGTTTTGCATGTTGATCGGCTTGTATACAATGATTGGAAATTGAGAAAATAGCAGTGTTAGGACTAAGTGATGGTAACCATTTGATTTGAAAACCTAATGCGCAAATAGTATCGAAATGCTGCCGGATTTTTGAAAAATGAAAAATAGAAAAAAAAGAGAAAATATTTGAAAAAATATAGAAAGAAAATTGTTGTTCAAAAATAGTTTTAATTTTGGCCAATTTGACCGAACTACGCGGGTCTGATTCTCACTGGATGTGAGATACATAGGCAAACCTCATCGGTTCCGACCCCAATTTTCAAAAAATCCAAAAATATTTTTCTTTAGTTCCTTCTTTAAAATCTTTCCTTAAAAAATTCAAAAAAAAAAAAAAAAGTAAAAGTAGTTTCAAAACTCAAAAAAAAAAAATTGGTTTCCTTCTTTCTTAAACTTTTCATGAAATAAAAAAGAAAAATCAATAAAAATTAAAATCCAAAATACGGGTTTCCTTCATTTTGAAGTGTTTTTTTGAAAACCAAAAAAAAAAAATCAAAAACAAAAATCCAAAAAAAATACTACTTAGATGTCTTTCTTTCATAAAAAAAAAAAAAAAAAAAATTACAAATTTTGAAAAATTGAAGTTCAAAAATATTTTTTGCTTTTCTTTATAAGTGCTTTTGTAAATAAATAAAAGCTCAGAAATTCAACATCTTTCTTATTTAGAAAAAGAGAAAACAAATGAAAATTCAAACAAAAATATTTTCCTTTTACTTCTAAAATTCCCAAAATTCAAATCAAAAGCAAATGAATTTTTATGAAGTCTTTCTTTCAAAAATAAAAGAAAAATCGAAATAAAAAATCTAAAAAAATAGAAATTTTCCTTTCTTCTTTTTAAAGCATATCTTTCAAAAATTCCAAAAAAAAAGAGTTAGCTTATTTACCTTATTCTCGATCTTCCCGAACTACGCTGGTTTGATTCTCACCGGGTGTGAGATACGTAGGCAACCCTCATCGAGTCCAGCCATCCTTTTGCAAAAATAGCCAAAAATACTAAAATTTTAATTTTTGTCACAAATAAATCGGGTGATGCCATTCTTGTTTAAAATAAGCCGAATGTCCCTAAAAGGGTGCCGGAAGGCCCTTTTTTGCAAGAACAGCCTCCCTGAGTCATTTTTAAATAATTTGCGGGCACAACCTTAAAATCTTCCTCCCGGAAGTGCTAAAAGGTCGTATCTGCAAAACCGGGTCTCTATGTGCTTAAATAAAAATTTTGAAAAAAAATAGCCACCTTTTCCTTTTAAGTCAAAATAAGTCATTAAATCACTTTAAATAAATGTGCAGGATGAGTGAAAATGCAAAAAAAAAAAAAAAATATTTTCCCTTTTTCTTTTAAAGCATTTCTTTCAAAAAAAAAAGGGTTACCTTATTTGCAAGAACTACACTTGGTCTGATTCATGCGGGGACATGATACGTAGGCAATCTACATAAGATTCGACCGTAATCCTGAGAAAAAGAGAAAAAGAAATAAGAAGGGAGTAAATAAAAAAAGAGAGAAAGAAAAGAAAAAGCAGAAAATGAAAAAAGAGAAGCAGGAAACGAAAATGAAAGAAAACAAAACAAAAAGAGAAAGAAAAGAGGAAAGTAATAAGAAGAAAAACCGGGATGACGCATGCAACCGAAGCAAACATGTAGATATCCATTTAACTGTATAGGTGCATCGCACTCCAATGTGCAGTTACTTATCTGTTACTTGTTTCATATTAACCGTTTGTTGCTATCACTTCCTAGCTGAGTATTTTAGAAGCTGTGATTGGTTTGTGGTAAACTGGCCTCGCATCGATACTTCACCAGATCCAAAGGAAAAACGGAGATGTCGTCTGAAATGACCTTTCCTGCAGTCCCCATACCTGAAGATAGCCCAATCTCTGGGATCCCGGCCTCTGAATCCCTTACAGCTGAAGAAAGTCGGATCCTGCGCCTGCGATTGATGGAAATGTGGGATGCTTGGAACAGCGGAAAAGAACCCCCGAGCACTATCCTTTGATTCCCGGAGCTATTACTTAGATCTGGAGGTGCTATCAATGTTCATATCAGCCACCCAAATATTCCTCTGGGGCAACCTACTATGACTGCTAACTTCTTCGGAACACCCTCTGAGGCTCATCCCCAGATATTTCCGTTTGGAGAAATGGTAGAGAATGGGCTAAAAACAGGCAGAATTTTGATCCAATTAGCTATTAGAGCAACCTCTCAAGCCATCCAAGGCGGGTCTGGAGGAATGACAAAGGGTAGGACGAAAGTTGAAACGTCCATGGCAGCTTAAGGTGCGAGAAGACACCGGGCTCCCAAACCCATATTTTCTGAAAGAACCCCCCAACATTATTACCCTCATCAAGAAATGTCCTATATTCCTCAACCATATGCGGTCATGAATGCTCAACCGTTTGTACGACCGCAACAACATGCCAATAGAAACCAAGATTCATTTCCAAGAAATCAGCCTCCTTACCGGAACCACTATAATCCTCGACCTCTGCAGAATAACTTCCACCCCCGGGAACCACCCAGGAGACCCAACTATACACCAATCGGTGAACCTTACTCCACCTTGTTCCCTAAGCTTGTGCAGATGAATTTGCAACCCATACCCCCAAACGGGCAAAACCCGGAATCACCATCATATCAGCGGGGTGTCAAGTGTGCATATCATTCAGGGGTAGAAGGCCATCATACCAATTACTGTTGGACTCCGAAACAAGCAGCAGAGAATTTAATAGAGCAAGGTAAAATTGTGTTGGAGGATGAGGATGTCCCAAATGTGACCAATAATCCGCTGACCACTCACAACAACGGGCCGATAATCGGGATAATTTGCGAAGATAAAGAATTCGATCCAGTGCTTAAGGCCATAATTGCTATTGCTGATGCGGAAAGGAAGCCCAAGGTAGCCTCGAAACAAGAGAAAGGGGAAAAGAAGAGTAAAATCACTGAGACAGAATCGGAAAAGGAAATTAATGTACCCAAGCAAGCCTATGTGGTACGGGGGACAATCAAACCACCTCAGCTGAATGAGCCAGTGGTTATTGGACGCATACCACAGAAGCCTAAGTACAGTAAAGAGGAAGATGATGAGGATTTCATGACTAAAGAGAGTGAGGGAATATGTGGGGCAATGAGGAAAATGCTCTACGAAACCCACATGGTCCAGCCGGGAGAGGGCACTAGCACCGCTGAGGTGTTATACATGGGACCAAGCACCAAGCTCCAAAACTGGAAGGCTACGCCATTCTCGATCAGACAAGAGTCCCGGCAAATTAGCCCAGCCACTTTTTCTGCATCTCGAGTTGTTCCAGGGTGTAACACGGATGTTTCTTTTAGTTTCTTGTCTTTAAACTCCCGAACGTGAACCCTGTTACCTTCAAAATTCCAAGAAATGAAATCAATATTTCATCTTTCATTTTCTTTATTTTTCTGAGTTTTGCTATGTCTTCTCTTTTATTTCTCTTCAATTCTAATAATGCAGCTTTAAATAACATGACATGCTTGCGGACTTCATGCCTAGATCGCAAGAACTCTGTCAGACTTCGAAATAATGAATCAAAAGTTGAAATAAAAAGAAGTTAAGTTTGAGAAAATTAAAAGAAATGAATCGAAACAACTGAAGAAAATTAGTTCGTGGTTTGGGAAAGGTCCGTCACTAAAGCAGAGTTTGAGGACAGTAAGTGGGTCTAGACTCGTATGGAATGTTGACCTTAATTGAAACGGATGACTGCAGTTTATTACGGGCAGTTGTACCAACAAAGAATGGCCCGCGCCTATAAAATTTGAAGTAGGGCAACTGGTGTTAAGGCGTATTCTTCCTCATCACCAGGAAGCAAAAGGAAAGTTTTCTCCTAATCGGGAAGGGTCCATACATCATTGGAAATATTGCCAAGAGAAGCATTGTATCTGGGTGACATCGAAAGAAATGACCCCGAAACAGCTGTGAATGCAGATGCAGTAAAAGGGTACTATGTCTAAACTCGCTCCGGTGATGTCTTTGCACAGTTGAGATGACGAAGGCTTTCATTCCCGTTACCCCAAACACTATCAATCCTTCGTAAACCCTTTGAGCCGATTACACTTCTTTGATTACCCTCTTTGGAACTCGAAAGTACGAAAAGAAAAGAAAAAGAAAAATAAAAGAAAAGGAAAAAAAAGAAAAAAAAAAAGAAAACAAAAAAAAGAAAAGAAAAACAAAACAAAATTAACAAAAACAACAAAAACAAAATTATCTGTCTAAACTACCTTTGACTTGATCCCGAAAGGGTACGTAGGCAGCCTCTCCTTGAGGTTCAGTCACACCAAAACAAAAATTCCAATTCCTCCAAAAATTGAAACTGGGGCAGATAATATAATGGTTCGGCCATGAGACCGCCGAAATGGTTCCAAAGTTGTAGTTCCGCCCAAAATCCTTTTTACCCCAAAGACCTTGTCCAAGTCCTTCCGATCAATTGGCAAAGGCAGGGAAGTGGAAAACGTCATTGTTGGAATCAGATACAATTCAAATGGAGAAAAATAAAATGAGAGAGTCTTATCGGTGAAAACCTTCGGGCACCATAAGGCGATGGTGAGTAGAGAAAACTGAAAATGAGAGAGTCGGCTTAGTGAAAACTCGCAAAGAGCCCTATCGGGCGATGGTGAGAAGAGAAATGAGAGAGGTCGATTGGCGAAAACCGGCAAAGGGCACTGTCAGCCGAAAAGAAGACATCTCATCACTAAAGGAGTCCTGGCAAGGTTCCCTGGTTTTGAAATGCGAATCAATGGGTTCACGAGAAGCTGGAAAGTTTGTGTGGGTCGGGCGTCCAGTCCAAGAAGCATGTCAT
>MU702671.1:80147-104355 GCA_026770625.1 Nicotiana glauca | reverse complement strand
TCATAATGAAACCCTGAGAGTTGAACCCAGTCGGTTTGAAAAGAGATTCACCCTCAAGGCCAACAAGCAGCAAACTTCTCAACGGAAATGGGGCCGGGATCAAGCAATCGGGATGATCAAGGCCACAAAACCAACGACCATTTCAACTAACAAATTGTTCTTTGTTGAAAACATGTCTTACTCAAAGCAACCGTGCAAGAAGCAGGTGCAGCCTAAAAGAAATGAAATGCGCGAGCGTTGAAACAGCTTTGCAGCAGGAAAACGACCAAAAGGAAGTTTCCCCAGAATTCTTTCATGCATTTTGCTAAATAAAAAGGCAATGTAAAAAGGAAAACCGAAGAAAAGAAAGAAGAAAAGAAATAGAAAATGAAAATCCCAAAACAAAAACAAATCATGGTAGCGTAGGATCTCACTCTTTAAATATCCCGGCCAAAAACCAAGGAGCGTTTTCTTCCCAAATTCCAGCATAACCCGAGGATCTCCCTGGCATAACCCAAGGAGCTTTTTCATTTCAAATCCCGTCCAAGAAACCGAGGATCTCCCAACCAAAAAAACCGTGGAGCTTTTTCTTTCCAAATCCCGGCCCAAAAGCCATGGACCTTTTCCAGCATAACCCGATGACTTTTCCCGGCATAACCCGTGGACCTTTTCCGGCATAACCCGATGACTTTTCCCGGCATAACCCGTGGACCTTTTCCGGCATAACCCGATGACTTTTCCCGGCATAACCCGTGGACCTTTTCCGGCATAACTCGATGACTTTTCCACGGGTTAACCTTTTCCGGCATAACCCGATGACTTTTCCCGGCATAACCCGCGGACCTTTTCCGGCATAACCCGATGACTTTTCCCGGCATAACCCCTGGACCTTTTTCGGCATAACCCAATGACTTTTCCCGGCATAACCCGTGGACCTTTTCCGGCATAACCCGATGACTTTTCCCGGCATGACCCGTGGACCTTTTTCGGCATAACTCGATGACTTTTCCCGGCATGACCCGTGGACCATTTCCGGCATAACCCGATGACTTTTCCCGGTATAATCGTGGACCTTTTCCGGCATAACCCAATGACTTTTCCCGCCATGACCCGTCGACCTTTTCTGGCATAACCCGATGAATTTTTCCGGCATAACCCGTGGACCTTTTCCGGCATAACCCAATGACTTTTCCCAGCATGACCCGTGGACCTTTTCCGGCATGACCCGATGATTTTTCCCGACATAACCCGTGGACCTTTTCCGGCATGACCCGATGACTTTTCCCGGCATAACCTGTGGACCTTTTTCGGCATAACCCAATGACTTCCCGGCATAACCCGCGGACATTTTCCGGCATAACCCGATGATTTTCCCGGCATAACCCGTGGACCTTTTCCGACATAACCCGATAAATTTTCCTATCATAACCCGTAGACCTTTTCCGGCATGACTCGATGACTTTTTCCGGCATAACCCGTGGACCTTTTCCGGCATAACCCGATGACTTTTCCCAGCATAACCTGTGGACCTTTTCCGGCATAACCCGATGATTTTCCCGGCATAACCCGTGGACCTTTTCCGGCATAACCCGATGACTTTTCCCGGCATAACCCGTGGACCTTTTCCGGCATAACCCGATGACTTTTCCCGGCATAACCCGTGGACCTTTTCCGGGATAACCCGATGATTTTCCCGGCATAACCCATGGACCTTTTCCGGCATAACCCGATGACTTTTCCCGGCATAACCCGTGGACCTTTTCCGGCATAACCCGATGACTTTTTCCGGCATAACCCGTGGACCTTTTCTGGCATGACCCGATGATTTTTCCCTGCATAACCCGTGGATCTTTTCCGGCATAACCCGATGACTTTTCCCGGCATAACCCGTGGACCTTTTCCGACATGACCCGATGATTTTTCCTGGCATAACCCGTGGATCTTTTCCGGCATAACTCGATGACTTTTCCCGGCATAACCCGTGGACCTTTTCAGGCATAACCCGATGATTTTCCCGGCATAACTCGTGGACCTTTTCCGGCATAACCCGATGACTTTTCCCGGCATAATCCGTGGACCTTTTCCGGCATAACCCGATGATTTTCCCCGCATAACCCGTGGACCTTTTCCGGCATAACCTAATGATTTTTCTAGCATAACCTGTGGACCTTTTTCGGCATAACCCGATGACTTTTCCCGACATAACCCGTGGACCTTTTCCGGCATAACCCGATGACTTTTTCCGGCATAAACCGTGGACCTTTTCCGGCATAACCTGTGGACTTTTCCGACATAACCCGATGACCTCCACGGCATAACCCGAGGACCCCTCTCTCTTTTCCGGCATAAGCCGGCCATTTCCCAGCATAACCTGGATCCATTCACAAAGATACACAATCCTGATTTAATTTCTTAGATATGTGTCACAACTAACTCACGAAATTTTTCTAGTGAAAACTAGGACAGAAAATTTTGTTCGTTTATTTGTTTGGTATATTAAGCAGGTTTATCTCAAGACACAAAGTTCGAGACGACCAATGGAATAAATCTCAAATTCAGAATCAAGAAAAGAAGAAAAAGAACAAAAGAAATGAATTCAAACATGAAGCAAGTAAGGGTGCGGATTGCTCAAAACCTGATTGAAGTCATAAGCTCCACTAATCCTATCTTGACCCAATGCTGCATGAAGAAGTAAACACCTACAACATACGAGCATCAAAATTCAGATCAGAGTCCACAGCAAAATCAGCCAAAATGCAAGATCAAGTTTCAAGAGAATTATAAATAGGAATCTTGTAACTTATAGTTGATAGGCATAGCTAGCTTAGCTTTGATTTTCCTTTTGGTGTAATAAGGAGGTCAGCAAGCAGTAGCAGCAGCAACAGCAGTGAAATTTACAGCTCATGGTAGTCCCAGCTACCAAACCTTCCTGAACTACACTAACCTGATTCCTGTTTAGCCCGGGATATGTAGGCAGCCTCTGAAGCAAGGTGCGGTCAAAACTCTTCAAAAATGCTTCACACGGAATATTCGAACGGGCAAAAATCGCTCATATTTGCTCACTTATCTTTGATCGAAAACTTTTCATGTTTCCAAGCAATGAGTGGCAGCTGTGAGCACGTGGTTTTTGCCCTATATATGAACTATTCCCAAAAAATTCCATACAAAAGCTTTTTCCTTATTTTTACAATTTTTGTGAATTTTGTGTTAATTGGTTGCATTTTTATCCGTGCATGATAATTTATATAAAATACAAAAATATGCATTTTGCATTTAGGATTTAATTTCATATTTTAGTATTAATTTATTTTATAACAAAATACAAAGAAAATAACAAAAAAGGGTCCGTTTTGCATTTTAGTTCAAAACTAGTATTAGTTTGCATTTTTCTTTATAGGAATTAACTAGGAAATCTAATTTTTAGTATTAAGTTGATTGTGAGTCTATTTTAGCATTTTAATAAAATCAGAAAAAAATAAAAATACAAAAAAAAAAATGAAAACAAAAAATAAATAAACATAAAAATAAATTGAATAAAAAGAAATTAAGGGAAAAGACGGCTACCCGAATTGGGCTAATTTCAAATTATTTTGTATGGCCCAAACTAAAAAAATTACCTAGCTCAATCCCATTGCCCAATCCAACCCAACCCCTGCCCGACCTGCCTTCCCTTATATTGAAACGACACCGTTTGGCGTCGTTTGATCTCAGCCATTCATCTAAGAGCATCCAACGGCCCCTACTGATTCCCCTTTTAACAAAACGACGACGTTTTGTCGCCAAACAATCCTGGTTGTCTATCATCTTAAATCCATCGGTCCCATTGATTCCCCCATTTCAATATAGCTGTCCTAAAAACCCCATCAACCCTTGACCAAACCCCCTTCCTCGTACCGACTCTCCCTTCCCTGTAACGCCTCCGTCGACCACCCTAACCCCACCTTATCTCCGCCTTACTCCGCCGTCCGCCGCCGGCCGGAAATCGCCTCCGCCGGCGGCGATGCTCCGATGGACTCCAAAATCACACCACAGGTGCTTCTTCGCCTCCTCTCTTCATATCTGACCTTGGTTTTGCTCAATTCCAAACCAAGACTTTGAATCTTCGATCAAAATTTTGGCCAATAACACAAAATCCTCCAAACAATCCCACAATTTCACCATGAACTCCCTTTAAGCTTCTCATCCATAATACCCAACCTTTTTCTCTCGAATCTCAGTCAATCTGGTCGAATATTAAATCAAAATTTCGGCCAAAACCCTAGTTCGTACAAACTTCCCCAAATTCATACCCTACAATCCCTGGACCTCCCTCACCCCTAATCCCTAACTAAATCCCTTCAAAACCTGTTGAAACTGGACGAATACTGAATCTAGGGTTGTACGCTTTTTGGGCTATTTTGAGGATTTTCAAGTCGAGTAACCTCAGGTTAATATTATAGGTCTATTTCTTATGAAATGGACATATAATATTAACTTGAAGTTAATTTCGAAGATTTTATGAAGGCCAAATTTTAGTAAGTGTTTTTCTCTGTCTTTTCTTTAGTTTTAGTTTAATTCGTTGCTCTGTCTATTCAATTGAGCATAGTTTTAGTCTCCAGTCTAGGTTAGCATTAGTTCGTCTTTTTGACTGTTATAAATATTTAGGTTAATTTGTTTTAGGTTAATTTTCATTTCTTTGTTTAAATTTTGATTCGATTTTGATTAGTTTGAATGATTCAAATGTTAAATGGTCCAATTAGTCGTTAGTTTAATTAGGTTGCTTTTTTGTTCTGTTCATGAGGTATTAATTTGAGATTTGACTTGATTCCAGTAATTAGTTAAGTTTTATATGTTTGATAAGAGATTTTTCAGTTCAATAGTATAAAGTTTAATTTTCTTTAAATCTGTTCAAATAAAATTTTAGTTTGTTCATATTGATTTTTGTTTGTTTTGTTCTTCTAGAACTGCTATGGGATTAATTTAAGTTTTTTATTTTGTTGGTTAGCTGTTAATTCAATAATGGTGTTAATTGGTATTGATTAGTTCAATATTCAAGCTAGGATGATTGGTTATAGCTGATTTATTCACTAAGATTAACTATAGTTAGATTTTTTGGGTAAAACTGATTAGTTTATATAGTTGGTAATTTCAGGGGGTTTTAAGGGTAGTTTAGGCATGGGAAAAGGGTAGTTTAATTAGAATTGTTAAATTTAAAACAAAGGCAGGGGTAGTATAGGCATTGCATAGGCAAAAGAACACTCTAGAACCCTTTAGATAGGGGTACAAGTATAATTTCAGTAATTGTTAGATAGTCACTTGTAGTACAAGTCAAAAAATAAAGGGGTAAAAATAAAAATAAAAGAAGGACTAATGTATAAAATTTGAATCTGAAGTTGCACCCTAATTTTGACTATAAAAAGGCATCAACATGCCTTGTTTAACAAGTTTTTTATCTCTGAAAATTCCCCAAAGTTTTTTGACACCCACTAAAAATTAAAAGTTTCAGCTACCAAAAATTCTCTCTAATAGCTCTCTCTCCCTCTCTAATATCCAGATTCCAAGTTTGAAATTCAAAATTCAAACTCCAAAAACCAAAAACAATAGAAAATCTAATTAAAAAAAAGGTTACTGTTCCATTAGATGATTCAAGCTAGTCTCTCCTTCAGTTGCTGATTCTCCAGTTTTAGTTCAACATTTAGGTTACGAAACTTCAGGGGGTTGCTAGTGTTGTTTCCTGCTGTTTTGGATTTGTTTAAGCTGCTTTTTGGTTGAAATATGAGTTTGCTGAAGGTGTTGTGATAATTCTGGGTATTCTCGAGTTATTTTAAGTTGATTCAAGCTCATTTGGGTCTATTCGAGTTGTTAGTGGTCGATTTCCTGGTTTTTGTCTGATTTTGAACTTTTCCTGGGCTGTGGAACTCATTTCTGGGCTGTTGCTTGCTCATTTGAATGCTGCTGATCACTTTCCTTTATCTTATTTGATCTATATTCCAGGTATCTACTCCTATCTGTTGTACTAGTGCTTATTTGGAAGATCTGTTTTGATTAAAGCTCATTCCGTGTCTATTGATGTTCAAATTTAGATTCATATTGATGTTTAATTTTAGATTCATCTTTTGTTGTATTTAAAATGTGTGAATAAGATCTATTCTGTCGCAATCAGTACTGTTTTGAAATAGGTAGTATTTCCAGATATCTTCATTGTAATAAATTTGGACTATATCGGACTGTGGACCATTTGTTCATGACTGTCCCGTTAAACAGTAGCCTTAATATATTTAGTTAATTGCTTATATTAGCTTAACAATTAAAATAGAAAGTGTGATGAACTTGAATCTAAGTTTGAAAAGTCGATATGTAGGCTCAACTCAGGCTTAATGAATGATAGTGTTAACTCCAGTAATCTAGTTTTAATGACAATGTAGATATTGATTGTTTTCATGTTGATCCCATAAAATTTCTGAGTATTAGGTAAATTTGAATAATCAGTAGCATATTGTTCAAAGTCCTCAATGTAGGTATTAATTGTTATGGTGTTTAACTCTGTGAATTTTAAGAGTATTGGTAAAATCAACAATCAGTAGACTTGTGAAGAGTTGAAGCTCGGTAGCCTATTTGTAATTAAATCGGGCTTCAAACCTGTTGATGCATAGTCCCAGGTCCAATCCTAGCTCACATTTCATTTGGACCTGGGCGAAGACCCAAGACTGGACAGCAGGCCCGATTTTTGTTGTATCAAATCCATGTTTGGGCAGTATTTCGTGCGCTAGCAAGATTAAACCTGTTTAGGGCCAAGTTGAAGGCCCAAAATTGCTAGAAGTAAAAAATATTTTAAAATTATACTAGGAATATGGGGGATTAATTCGCAAGTATAAAATTGGGTTTCGAATTAGGTAGTGGGTTCAAACTAAAAAGGTTTTTCCCTTTTGTTTGAATTCGGACTTGAATTCGAGGCCCAAATTTATAAATGTGAAATAACTGGCCTTTTAGAGACAAATAATAAATAGAAAATCTTAGTTTACTTTAGATTGGCCTTCTAATAATAAAATGAGACGAGCCTCGCCGAACAAAAACCCAAAATTTGCGGGGCCCTCATTAATCGTCTATATAGAATTATTTAGAACTCGGAGCGTGCCGTTTAACAATTTTACGGCCTCCCACAAAGTTAAAAAGACGTTAGTCACTTTAGGCGCGTTTTTAATAATCTTACCTTCCTAATACGGGTGTACATTTCATGCAACCCAAATTCGAATCCAAAAACGTTGAATAGAAATGTGTCGAGGATCCGGGTGCATTTCATGTGACGTGATCCGAGAACACGTTTTTAAACGACGTTCACTTTTATAAAAATTAACTAAAAGCGGTAAATAATCTTAAAATAGCACTATAGGTTGGAATATGTATAAAAATCAGATTTTTAGCCATTTATAATAATTTAAGTGACCGTGCTAGAACCACGGGATCCGGGGGTGCCTAACATCTTCCCTCGGGTCAACAGAATTCCTTACACAGAATTTCTGGTTCGCAGATTCCAATTGGAAAGTCGATAATTTTCCTCGATTTGGGATTAAATTTAACCGGTGACTTGGGACACCAAAAGCCAATCCTATCCCAAGTGACGACTTTAAAAAAAAAATTATCCCAATTCGAATAATGTCACTTTAAATGGAAAAACTTCCTTTATACATTTATCCTTCGGGGTAGGTGTGTAAAAAAGGAGGTGTGACACCTGGGAACGGGGTTAACTCCCGAACTCAGGAAAAATCTCATTCAATTCCTAATTAATAACATCGACCATTTTGCTTGGTCCCACCTAGATATGATAGTAATCTCACCGGGAATAACCACCCATCGACCAAGTGTCGACCCCAGGTTCAAACCGGTGAAGTAAAAAAAGGAGGCCCAGTCTGAGGTAAAACATGCATTTATCAAGGACGAGGTAAACTAAACCCCTTAAAATAGGGTCCATTAGAGAAGTAAAATATCCAGAATGGCTGGCCATCGTAGTGGTTATACCCAAAAAGGAAAATAATTTAAGAATATGCGTGGATTATAAAGACTTAAATAAGGCGTGTCCCAAGGATTCATTCCCATTGCCCAACATAGATCATCTGATCGATGCTACGGCAGGTCACGAGACCCTCACTTTTCTCGACGCTTACTCTAGGTATTATCAAATCCAAATGAACCCCAGGGATGGGGAAAAGACTTCGTTCATCACGAAGTATGGTACCTACTGTTACAATGTAATGCCCTTCGGGCTGAAAAACGCAGGGGCTACGTACCAACGTCTAGTTAATAAAATATTCGAGTATCAAATAGGCAAATTCATGGAAGATTATATTGATGACATAGTTAAGTCCCTACGCGTAGAGGACCATTTGAATCATTTGCAGGAAATGTTCGACATCCTCAGAAGTTACAACATGAAGCTTAACCCTGAAAAATGTGCCTTCGGAGTGGGTTCGGGCAAATTTTTAGGCTTCATGGTGTCAAACAGGGAAATTGAGATCAACCCTGGTAAAATTAAGGCCATCGAAGAAATCACGGTGATAAATAATGTAAAGGTAGTACAACGACTGACATGGCAGATAGCGGCTCTAGGCAGGTTTATATCGTGGGCATCAGACACGAGTCATCATTTCTTCTCTTTACTCAAAAAATAAAAATAACTACGCATGGACTCCAGAATGCCAACACACCTTGGAGGAATTGAAGTGATATCTGACTAGTCCGCCTTTGCTCCATACGCCAAAAGAGGATAAAACACTGTATCTATACCTAGCCGTATCCGCGATAGCGGTAATCGGTGTGCTGGTTCAAGAAGAGCAAGGTATGAAATTCCCTATGTATTATGTAAGTCGGACTTTGGGGATGCCGAAACCAGGTATCCACACCTAGAAAAATTAGCTTTTGCGCTGATAAGCGCATCGCGAAAATTGAAACCTTATTTTTAGTGCCAACGTATTTGCGTTTTAACAACGTACCCTCTCCAAAAGCATATTGCACAAGCCCAAATTATCAGGCCGATTGGCCAAATGGGCCATCGAACTTGGGGGGTATGATATCGAGTATTAACCCCGAACGGCCATCAAGTCCCAAATTCTGGCAGACTTCGTGGTCTACTTCTCGCCCTTCCTCGTGCCCGAGGTAGGAAAGGAGCTTTTACTAAAAGCGGGCACATCTTCAGGGGTATGGACCCTGTTCACTAACGGCGCCTCGAACATGAGAGGATCCGGACTCGGTATAGTCCTGAAGCCGCCTACGGGTGGCATGATCAGTAAATCTATAAAACTACAAGATTGACTAATAATGAAGCTGAGTATGAGGCTGTGATTGCATGCCTGGAATTGGCCAAAAGCCTGGGAGCTGAGATCGTCGAAGCAAAATGCGATTCACTTCTGGCAGCAATACTAGGTAAATGGGAGCTTTGAGGTCCGAGAAGATAGGATGCAAAGATACTTGGACAAAATCCAAGTCACATTACGCTATTTTAAAGAATGGACCCTGGTCCATCTACCTCGAGAGCAGAACAGCGAAGTCGATGCCCTCGCTAACCTGGGATCATTCGTTGAAGAGGATGACCTACTCCCCGGGGCTATTTTTCAGCTATCTAAATCAGTAGTCGAGGAAGGTCATGCCGAGATTAACTCTACTAGCCTAACATAGGACTGGAGAAATAAATATATTGACTATCTGAAAGATGGGAAACTACCCATGGATCTGAAGGAATCGAGGGCCCTACATAAAAAGTAGCCTGATTCTCGCTCGATGAAAGCAAAACTCTTTATAGAAGAACCTTTGATGGCTTTCTAGCAGTATGGCTGGGGCCGGGAGATACTGATTATGTGCTACGAGAGATCCACGAGGGCACCAGAGGAAATCACTCTGATGCCGATTCCTTAATTCGAAAAATAATCAGGGTAGGCTACTACTGGGACAACATGGAAAAGGACATCAATGAGTTCGTCCGAAACTGCGACAAATGCTGAAGGTTTGCCACAATGATCCACCAACTCGGTGAATAACTACATTGAGTTTTATCACCATGGTCGTTCATTAAATAGAGGATGGATATCGTCGAACCTCTACCAACGGTGCCTGGTAAAGCTAGATTTATTTTATTTATGACTGACTACTTCTTGAAATGGGTTGAAGCACAGGCTTTCGAAGAGATAAGGGAAAAGGAAGTCATCAATTTCATCTGGGACCACATCATATGCCGATTCAGAATTCCTTTCAAGATAACGTGTGATAACGGGAAACAATTCATCGGAAGCAAAGTGACTTAGTTCCTCGAGGATCACAAGATTAAAAGGATCCTGTCAACATCCTATCACCTGTGTGCAAACGGCCAAGACGAATCTACAAACAAAACCATCATCCAAAACTTAAAGAAGAAGTGGAAAGCGCCAAGGGAAAGTGGAGAGAAGTATTGCCCGAAGTGTTATGGGCACACCGAAGAACATCAAAACCAAGCACATGGGAAACACCTTTCTTTCTAGTATATGGTGCCGAGGCTTTGATACCGGTAGAGGTCGGAGAGCCAAGCGCCGGATTCCGATACACTACCGAGAGCTTGAACAACGAGGTCATGACTATGGCCTTAGAACTATTGGATGAAAAGCGAGAAGCCTCATTAGTCCGAATGGCCACCCAAAAATAAAGGATCGAAAGGTATTATAACAGGAGAACAAACCTCCGACACCTCGGAGTCGGGGACTTGGTCCTAAGGAAAGTCACCCTCAACACCCTAAACCCTAATGAAGGGAAGCTCGACCAAAATTGAGAAGGACCATACTGCATCCTCGGAGTAATCGGCAAAGGATCCTATAAGCTCAGTACCATGGAAGGCCAACAACTTCGAAGCAATTGGAACATATCAATGCTGAAATGATACTACTGCTAAGGTATCTGATGGAAGATTCCGTAACACTATCCGGCTCGAAGACCTTAAGGTTTCAAAGCATACATTGCACTTTTTTCCTTCGATCGGGTTTTTATCCCGAAACAGGTTTTACCGGCAAGGTTTTTAACAAGGCGACATCTACATGCTACCTAAGGAAAACTCAACAAGTATTCAAGGCTTCGTTTGCAATCAACCTCGAATACTGGGGGCATCCCCCTGGAAGGTCACCTCCTCGGAGAAGCTAAGATATGCTAAATAGGGTCTCAATAGGAAAATAATGTACAGGGCCAAACAGTCGAATGAACCATGCACACATCGAATAACTGAGCTCTCAGCGTCAATGACATGTATACTTGTACCAAGTAATCAAAGAATACCTTAAAAAGAACATTTTGCATTTCAGAGAAGCTCGGTATTTTTGTAAAAATAGCTCCTTTGTCAAAAACATCCCAAACACTCGGGGACTGACATCAACAACTCGAAACCATGATACCCCCGAGTCAGAGCTCTAAACTCATAAGACCTCAATGAGGCAATGTTAAGATCACGAAACAACTTCAGAGCCAAAAAAAAGTTTCGTACACTCGGGGACTGGCGTCGAAAATTCAAGGACACATGACCTCCGGGTCGGAAACCTCAAAATTATAAGCCCTCAATGAGGTAGTACTAAGATTACAAGTAAATGGCTTCGAGCCAAGAAACCCTCGATGACTCGGGGACTGCCGCCAATCGTCACCCCTATCGACTTATCAAAGCCCGAGGCCACAAGACCACATGCGGATAACCTCAGTCTCATAACACCTATATAAGGCAATAACAAAAACTGTAAGACCTCAAAGGCATGTGAAATCTGTAAGACCTCAAGCAAGGCAAGAACCATACTTGTACCAAGTGACAACAAAACTGTAAGGCCTCAAAGGCATGTGAAATCTGTAAGACCTCAAGCAAGGCATGAACCACACTTGTACCAAGTGACAACAAAAACTGTAAGACCTCAAAGGCATGTGAAATCTGTAAGACCTCAAGCAGGGAATGAACCACACTTGTACCAAGTGACAACAACTGTAAGACCTTAAAGGCATGTAAAACTTGTAAGACCTTACTAGAGGCATAAACCCGATCTTAAAGTTAAGGATATATATCGAACTTGTAAGACCCCTAAAAAGGCATACCCTCGATATAGACGCCAAAACTACTTCACTCAGGGACTGAAAGGCTCCGGCCAAATATAATGACTACAGTCACAAGGCTATACTAGCCAAACTAACGCGAATTGGGGGCACCCGACCATCGCTATAAAATCACAGGCCTTCAATTACTTCGAATAGACTTCCAAAGAACCGGTTAAACAGGCTACTCTCGACATAGGCAAAAGAGCTTCGACCACGTCAGCTCCTAATTACAGGCTTCGAGATACTCGGCCACCGAGCCAAACCTCCCAAGGTGCTCGATCATCGCCATATAATGGCTCATAATCGAGGTTTTATTGAACCGTCAAAGAGTCGGGCAAACACAACTTCAAAAATCCTTAAACCAGGGAAAAATAAAGCCTATATTAGAGGTTGCATCGACCATATGCATAAGAGCCACTGTCGCTATCCTGTACAAAAGGTCGTACTGACCTAAAACATAAGAGCCACTGACGCCAGCTTACATTAAAAGGTTGTACCAACCTAACGCGTAAGAGCCTAAGGGCCAGCATTAAATTCAAAAACTTGAGGGTCAAATAAGCTCGAGTCGAAACCCGACTCGGCGACTGAGCCCGAAACAGTTAACCAAATATGCCTAAGGGCGAAAGCATAAGAGCCCTAGACGCCAACTTACACTAAAAGGTCGCACCGACCTAATGCGTAAGAGCCACTATCGCCAGCACTATAATCAAAGGTTGTACCAGCCCAACGCATAAGAGCCAGGTCTAACCCAATAACACACGGGGACTGACCTTCGACCGTTACGAGCCGCTCACCAATAGCAAAAACCCGAGGCTTCAACCTAAGATCTGAAATCTTGGGTCGATTATCACATCACATATTACTTCCAAAAGGCAAAGGGGAGAAGGAGTGATAAAAAACGAAAAGCCTTTTATACATATTACTCACGGAGGCACGTTTACAAGAACTTTAATAACCCTTTCAAAGAAGGAGCCAAACATAATCCTAATCTATCACCAAGCCTACATCTTTGGCAGCTTCGCCGGAGGTTGTGCCCCGATGATTTCGACTATAGCTCCGGGACCTTCAATGGCTTTTTCCCTTTTGGTGATTCCGCCTTCATTCTCATCATCTCCTAAGCCACCACCCGACACATCTCCAGAAGCAAATAGGGAAGAAATTTTCCTTTCTAGGGTCTTCACTCTCTTGAACTCAACGGACAAATTGATACCCCCTGCGTGTATATCCTCGAGAGTCCGTCTCCGTGATTCTAACCGAGCATGCTCTGCAGCTTGAGTCAATTTCAATTCATCCTCCTCAGGCCCTCTCCCATTTTAAGCGTTTACTATATTGACATCCTCCTTGTGCAAAGATATAAGTGCCTCAGCTTCAGTTTTGATTATAGATAGTGCAACAACTAATTTAGAATGGAGACCTCTATACTTGACACTATCCGCCCTCGCATCATGAAGTTGGTGCCCGACTAAGGCCATCCTTTCCTGGAGGCTATCCCTCTTAAAATTTATCTCGCTCACGTGCCGTTTGAGTTCAAGAACTTCGGAGTCTATGGCTCGGAGATCCTCCCTTAGTAGGGCACCTTCCCTCTTAAACTACACAAATCAGATCAAAGATGTCAAAACACTGGGATCTGGCTCAGAAGCTAGGTAACCTGTTCAACGAGATGATTTTTCTCACGCTCGTGACGAGTCACCTCAGCCTGAAATCGGGCGAAGGTCTTATTATAACGCACCCTGGACTGAAGCCATAAATAAGAAAAGTTAGAAAGATAAAGATCGGGAAGACATACATGATTTACAAAAACTACTTGCTCATAAAGCATGTCCATCTCACTGAAGACAAGCGAAGAATCAAGCTTAGAAATTCCCTCGGGAGCGGTTAAAGTCCTTTAAAACGCGTCTCTGCCTCCAATGGGCACCCCTACATCGGAATTTTCTTCATTTTGGGCATATTGCGTCCCCTTAAGAGGTAACATCATTGTTCGAGGGGAATCACTCATGATAACAACACCAACAAGGTCAGTTGGGGCCGTTTTTTGTCCCTACAAGGCTTCAGAACTGGTTTCCTCTGAACCGACTACCGAACGCGTCTCAGTTCGAGGGATGTTTTGGCCATCAGCCACCTTGGTTACGTTACCCAATACTTCCTCAGTGGCCTCTCCAGCTCGAAGACGGACTACGGCGACATCAAGTTCCAGCTCGGGAGCCATCGTCTCTCCGGCGTAAGGGGCTTCCCCTCCCTCAGGCGTCCGGCGTAAGGGGCTTCCCCTCCCTCAGGCGCTATCAATAAATTAATTTCTCCTTCACCTTTGGCTCGGGGACTCCCTGCTGCTTCTGGGGTCAAGGCTGCTGGGTCAGCCTCAGTTTCTTCCATATTGGTTTTCTTGGATTTCGAAGGTTCATTCGACGAATCCCTTTATCTTTTCTTCCTCTTGTCGGGTCTCAAGGTATCATCTTCGCCAGGCGATGTTTCCTTCATCAAGGGAACCTCCCCCAGACCTACACAAATGCAAGATGTTAGCATAGGGAGTAAGGATGCTAGCAGTAGCAATTCAGATTATAAGGTACGACTGCAGTAAGAGTAAAGGCTCACAATGATCCTTGGCTTCCCATCGAGCTTGGGACAGATCATGCCACACTCGCTCAGCGTATGGGAAAATCGAGTCCAGCCGACCAATTTAGCCCGAGAGGTCTGTGCCCACGCCGGGGTAAACTTCTACGGATGCATCAGCAGAAGAAATTAGCGTGTGAAAAGATGTACCAAAAAGAAGTAAGGACATGCTAGATAACGGATCTACTTACGTTCCATGTTCCATCTCATAGGGAACGGAATCCTTTCCACCGGATCAGGTCTGAAGTCCTAACTCGGACAAATCGACTCATCCACCCTCCTTTTTTGACTTCGACGATGCAAGCAAAAAGGGCCCTCAAAGCTCGGCAGTGGAGCTTAATCAGGCCCCTACGAAAAATACGGGGGCAGTACATCCTGACCAGGTGGTCGAGGGTGAAGGGCATCCCCTCAATCATGTTCACATAATACCTGATCATGTAGACAATGCGTTAGAATTTGGTCGAGGGTCACTCGACACTGACGGCAGAAGTCGAGAACCACAGGATCTATCGGAGGCGAGGATGGCCCCACCGGCTCAAGGGTAAATAGTTGAGTGTACACACTGAGAAAATCAACTTTGTATGTCGTTATATCCTCCTCCCGAGAAGAGACCTCCACAAGCACCGCATTCCCCCAACGGCAATCAGTCCTCACCCTCTCGACGTCTGTTATTGAGCTAATATATTGAGACACGGGCTCACGATGCCCCGACTTCGAAGAAGGTTTTTTGACCTTGAAATCGGAAGCCGTTGCAAATGACCTTGGAACGCATTCCTCAACATGAGGAGGCACTGCTGCTTTGCTTTGGATGAAAGTGAGAAGGAGGAGGTTACATTCTCCTAAGAGTCAGAGGCGGAAGTTTTCGCCATTCTTAAAAGGTTTTGAAGGAGAAAAGGAAATTTCGCTTCGAAGAAAGAACAAGATTGAACAATAAGGAACGAGAGAAGAGGCATTTATAAAGGCCCAATACACACGATGAAGGAGGCCAAAGGACAGCCAGTCGCTGTAATCAATACGAAGGCTTTTAAGGGTTGTGTGTACTCGCCCTTTTGACACCTTATTCTATCATGTCAACCATTTGGCAAGATATGAATGTCGTCATTACAGAAGTACTAGAGGGGCATGAATTCATGATCATTTCTTATCGTTTCATTCTAAGAAACACAAGGATTATCTGTATATGGGCAAGATCAGGAGGCTTGATTTCGCAATCAATGTGTCTCTTCCTTAGTCTCGAAAAGGCCCTGAAGATCCGGGTATGCAGCTAGAGGCTTCGACCTCTACGGCCCTTCATGCTCGACCTCGACACAACACGAGTCTATGGTTATCAAAGGTAAGCGGGAAGTTCCCTAGGCATGCGGTCCGAGCTAACATCACCTGCAAGAATAGTACCAGTCTGCGCTAGACTACTAGGTAGCTGTGCTAGCTATCGTACTTTGTAATAAATACTTTTGTACTATTTTTGTGTTCTCCCTCATATAAAAGGGTCCTTGTCATTTTGTAGACACCGGTTGCTCAATACTAAATACACAAGAACATTCTCTCTGCTCTCTAACATATTCTATTGAGTTCATTACTTCCATTTATTGCTTACATTCATTGTGTTCTATTTATTGTTCTTCATTTCTTGCTTATTATTGACCATAAAAAGCCATCATTGAATCTATCATAACTGTTAGTCCCTCCATCGAATGCCCACGGTAGGGTATAGGACTCGACTTCGAGGCTCCGAATGAGCAAGCTCGAGGCCCTGCTTATCAGCCTATCGGTTCGGTTATCACCTTGTTTACAAAGCTCTTATCTCATTTTCTCATCTATCCCTTACTTAACATTTATTGCCTAAACAACTAGCTTAAAAATAAATTATGTATTTTTTGAACCACAAAATCAAATCTAATTGTAATTACCGTTTTCAAGGTAAATACATGGATGATCCATTTTTGTGGCCATTGGCTGATTCTCGACCTGATCGAACTATTTACATTGTTGTACAAACTTTTCTTTTTAATGAGTATATACTTATAAATACTATGTTTTTCTTATGACTACAAATTAATAATAAATTCACTGATACTTGTTAATTACTAACTTAAAATACTAAATCTGTAAATACTAGCAATATAGTAAAGCAAAGAAGGGAATGAATTATATGTCTTAGTCACGAAGTCACGGATGGACAATGCAATTAATTGATAAGACGAATCCCAAGTCAGGATATAATAGTTCTCATGCTTACAACTCACTAACGGTACTAAGAGCTAAAAAGAAAATAAGACGAAGTACAATATCACTTAATGGACGAGCACATGCTCATACTCATTTACAGATTCTACGTCACTGCAAACATAACAAGAATCTGATTCTAGTATAACCATAAATGCCATTTGGGGACAATCATCACATGTTGCTAAGAAAAAATTCACTCACAATTGACGTTTACATAAAAATTTAATCAGATTTAATGTAAATAAGTCTTTTCTTCTTTTGTGGCTAATCTATCCATCACATGGAAATTCGACAACCTCAATGAGAAATAATTAAGAGGATCCATTCAACTCCAATAACACTGGTATTATTTTCTTGATTTTTTCCACTTCCTTTTGGTTAAAGAAAGCAAAACCCTGACACGTTAAAAGGATAGACTCGTTACCATTATTTTGCAAGCTACAGTGATCGTCACAACAATTTACGGTTGTCAAATTCTGACCGATCACCAGAATTTTTCGTATTGTGGCTGAAGATTCTAGCGACCGTCAGGATTCCTAGTGCTTTAAACTGTAGCTAACGTGCTTTAGAATTCTGACCAATGCGCTTTAAAATTCTGAGACGGGACTATTTTCCAAAAAATTTCTTAATGGGGCAGTAGTTTAAACGCCCATTCAGCATCATTTAAAGAATTTTAGACTGGGTGATGGCCGTTCTTGTTTTTTTTTTTTTTTAATTAGCACGTGGATTCCGTACTCGAACTAGCGACCTGTAGCGCTTTGTGCCACTGGCCTTTACCAGTTGCGAACCCGACTAGCTGTACCCATCGGGTCCCGCTGTTTTATAGGTGGATGCCGGCTAGTTCCACGAGGCCTTAGAGAAGAAGCCGGATTGTAATGCCTCCAGTTGCCATGCGGGGACTCGAACTAACGACCTATAGCACTTTGTGCCACTGGCCTTTACCAGTTGAGCTAACTCTCGGGGTTGGCCGTTCTTGTTAAATTGGGCTTATTGGACCTTTTGGGGGCACGTAGTGGAACATTATGGGTTGGTCTAAGGATAGGCTTTCTCTCTTGTTCAGGTACTTGACACTTGGGGATCTTTACAAAAACTAACGGACCAAATTTCTTTTCTAGCTAATATACATAAATTACAGTACCTCTCTATATAACAATATTTTATTATAAAAGTCAAAGTTTTTTTTGGAATCAATTTTCATTATGTTATAATATATGTTTTCTACGACAACACTTCTCTATAACATTCAAAAATATTCCGAACAAACAGACTGTTATCGAAATGTTTGACTGTATATGTATAAATTACACACATATTATATATTCAATAATTATTTTTAGTTTAAGAAGTTAAATCATAAATGGATGGTTATTTACAGGTGCGGATCTAGGGTGTAAGATATGAGTTCCTGGGAACCCAATAACTTTTACTTAGACCCTGTATTTTTGTTAAAAAAATTATTAAATATCTATTTGTGAACACAGTTATTATTGTATATCAATTTCAAATTGCGACAGAAACCCATAAACTTAAAATCCTGGATTCGCCTCTGGTTATTTAGGTTAAATCTTCCCAACAATCAGATTATTTGTTTAATGTTGGGGATTAGCAAGTCACTTCTGAAGGAGGGGAAGACTGCTTCATTCTAAAAGTCATGATCGCATATTTATTTTTCAAGTTGTTTATCGGTTTTCGTAGAATCACTATAGTATTTTCCGTCCACAGGTTTCGACGTGGGTTCCTTTAGTGTCCATAAATCCACATCATAGCTGACTTATACTCTCTAAAATTGGGATTCTTAGTTAACCCAAATTAACTTTATCTGACAGTTCCTCAATATAATTCAAATATAAAATCATGAACAGAAATTCGAAATGAAGAAATAGAACTTTTCTTTTACCTGAAGTATTTATTTTGAAGAGAAAATTTTCCAATGTATTGACCACGTCTACGGTCTACCTATATGACTTTTTCATTATTTTCTTTTTCTAAAAATAATATGAAATGGTGGTTTGAAAGAGAGAAACCGTGTCTTAAACGATCAACGAATTTAACAGTATTTGACTGTAGACCATGCAATGCAATGACCCTTCCCAATTTTTCGACCGTCTGTCAAACAGATACTTCAATAGACTCGTTTATCATTTAGACAATTCAAGTGATTATTAAGTGCATCAAATAAACATATGTTGCTGATGTGGCATATACGTGTTTGCTAACAAAATTTTAAGCGCGTGAAGTCATTTTTCTGTCTAATTTTGTTTTCTTAAAAAATCAAAAACCTCATAGCAGCTAACTGAACTAAGCTCACCATGAAACCACCGTAGAGTCAAGGAAAATCAGCTATTAAAGCTCGAACTAAACCACCGTAAACCATCAGAAACTGCCACCTTTCACCATAAAACTCTACTGCTTGTAACCTTCAGAGCATCGCCTAGTTTCGTTGACTCAAAATCAGCTCCAGACATAGCTGAAAAAAGAAGCAAAAATGCAACAACAAGAGCAAACCACCAATTTTTTTTCTTAGTAGTCCTGTCACCCTCATCTCGATTGCAAGAACTCAATTTTGTCCCTCTTTCGTCTTCATCGACAAATAATTTTAAGGACAATTTAACACCAAAAATAACAAATTAGAGAAAAAAGTGATATAAGCTCATTCATAATCAAGAAAATAATGGAGAAAGAAGAGTGAAGAGTGAAGATTCCAGTAGAATCGATTTTTAACTTTGCTTGAAGAACAAATTTTCCGGCGATACAGGTCGCACAAGAGGAGCTTTTCCGGCGAGGTCTATTGCGACCAAAACACTCACGCAAGTGCATGTGATCGTCAAGTAATAGGGTAGTGAGTAGAGTATCATTCCCACAAAGACTTATGATTATCTGTTGACTGATTCAAACCCAATTACTTTATCTATCTAAGATATTTTTTCACAAAATCGAGATGTACTTGTTGTACTACCTAACTATCAGGAAATAATCTAACTAGATCAATTAACCAAATGAATAGCAAGTTCAATTAACAAACAATACGAGAAGATATTCCAGGGTCACGGGCTAGTTAACAATCGTGTTGTGTTCTTGGCTTGAAATGACTAATTGATTTATCTGGATTGTTGATTGACAGGATTTATATTACTCATAAGAATCTGTCGAGTTCTTACTCGCCTATTCAAGCTAACTCAATGCCTATATGTCTATGGAATTAAGATTAACATGAACGCATTTACAATTCCGGTATTCCAACCAAGCAAGGCAATTGGGTATATGTCTATCCCAATTGCAAATCTGTTCCCCGAGGCCCGGGTTAAAGAACCTGTTCTATTTAATTCTATATGCAATGTAGAATTTCCACTTTCGAGTTCAACTCTAGATTCGTAGATAGTATTTCACTGCTAGCTACTCAGCAAAATAATTAAAAGCAGAATTAAATAAACAATCCAATTTGATAAACCAACTTCGTCGAATTAAACGTCAAACAACAACTTTCATGTTTCACCCATTACCCCAGAATAATGGGTTTTAGCTACTCATAACAACGTAAAAATCATCTATGAAAATATTCATCATGGAGAATTGCAAGAAAAAGAAGAAATAAAGAATTATGATATTTTTGGGTGATCTCTCACACTTGTGTTTCTTGCCCAAATACTGTCCAAAACAAATCTGCCCTAATATGGCCGAATTTCTATTTTTTATAAGGGTTTTATACCAAGTTTTTCTAACTTGACACTTTCGTCCCTGGCTTTTTCGCGTTCTGCCGCGGTCCTATTGTGATTGCGCCAGGACCGCAGCCAAATAGGTCCTCTGAATCTGCAGCTCTGCTCTGCCGCGGTCTTACCGCGATTACGGTCTGACCGTGGCAGGCCAAGTTTAGCTCTGCTTTTGTCTCTTCACTTGGTGCATTTCGTGGGCATTATTTGATTGGCCTCCTTTTCTCCGTAATTGATCCCAAACTAGCTCCATCGACTTCATTAGTTGGATATAGCCTACAAAACATGAAAATCACTAATCAGAGCATTTGGTTATCACTTTTTATCACAAAGCTATACAAAAATGTGGTTCTTTTAGGGTATAATTATAGTATAATTTACCTATTATCAACACCCCACACTTAAATCTTTGCTCGTCCTTGAGCAAGTTGAACCACACTTCTAGGCCTAATCGTTTGATGTATTACCCTTTTATGTCACACCTGCTATTATGAAAGAACAACCTAAGCAGTGCAACAACTACACCTCAGATGAAATCTCTAATGTCATGCCACACTCATGCTTACTCTATGTACTCTAACAGAAGTAAAGACTTTCTTTTTCTTCCTGAGTTAAATGCCCTCACATCACATTCTTTTTTAGAGAAGTTCCACACATATGAAATCAAACAACAAGGAACTGTAGATAGAAAGAATTCACTCACTATCAGCAAAGAACATTCATATGCCACACAGATACACCATAAGCTTGCCCTTAGTGTGATACTCTACTAATCGAATTGCTCAGTCTAAGATCAATAGGGCTTCATTTGGTTGTAACGCAGGCTACGGGACTGATAGGATACATTTAGATATGAAAGTGACTGCACCTCCCTAAGCACTTTAATACACACATTTTATCAATTAAACCTCATCCTTATGTCACCCCAAAGTTCCACTTTCACATTAGTGTAATTACCCCATTCTTCTTTAAGAACACTTGCATCAAGAGCCACCACTTATTGAGGTATTATTATATATACATATTTTTTTCCCAATTCAAGTGGCTCTTCCTTTTTCAAAACAGGGCACCTTTCTCCTTATTTTATTAGTTCCACTCAAAAGCTAAACCGACCACCCCACACTTTAACTTTTACAAGGTTCATAACAATTCAAGTGCTCATGAGAGGTGAAAAGGTTTAAATAGATGGTTAATTCAAACCAATGGATAAGGATTGTAATGTGGTTGACAAAGAAAAAGGATTATAGGCTCAAAGGGGTTAACTATGGTAATATGTACAGGTGGATTAATGATTATATGGGCTACACAAAGAAATGCCTAAATCATCTCTAAGACCAAACAACTTCTATTTCGCTTTGCACACACACGGGGCAAGTTCTAGGTATCGCATGCAAGCATAGAATACATGTATAACCTCACACATACTTGGCATATAACTCAATCCAAATTAGTTTGTCAACACATTCATGTGAGTGTTCAAGAAAGACAAGGTGTGCAAAATTAAGGCATAAGATTAAGAGTCTACACATTAGCCTAGGCGTCGCACCCTCAAGTTCGTTTTAAGTATTTTCAGGTATGTACACCACGGGATGCATTCTTGCCCAACCCATCTTAGCCCAAAAAAAGTCCTAAGGGTCCTAAAATTTATTAAAGAAAAATCTAGCTAACCCGATTCAAGAAAAACCCTTGGAAAAGAACCGCGGTAAGAAAAACCAAGGGGGAATTACTACACTACCTAAAAAGAGAATAAAAAAAATCTTTTTTTTTTGCTTTTCGATTAGACTACTTCCCTCAAGAATACTGTCTAGGTGGTTTGTCATCAAGAAGAGTCTCGTAACTTTTCTAGTTTTTATTTTTTATTTTTTTTATATCCGACTTTAGCCCTCAAGAGACTCGTCGACAAGTGTCCGTCGTTGGGCCAAGTCGATTACATCTAAGTTACATACATAACAACATATATATACACTAACAACATATATATACACTAATTCAAGTCTCCCATCCCACACACAAAGAATATGGCATGTCCTCATGTCATAAAAGAATTTAAGGCACAGAAGGGTAAGAGAACTTCCCTGGTCATCATTCGGAGTCAGAGGCGGTGTTGGGATCCACATGACAGGCCCTCCCTAAAGCATGGAACCAAGCCATCATCCGGCTCTCAGACCTGGCCTGCCGTCTAGACATGGCATCCAAATGAACATCCAGGCTATCCACAGAGGTGCGAATTTCTGCCACATCTTCCTTCACAGAAGTCAACAAAGGTCGCCCGGAGTATGTTCTAGAGAACTCCGCCCCAGTTTGGGGTTGCCGTGAGGATCCAACTGCATCATAAGACCTCCTGTTTGGTTCCATAGGTGCTGGGTCGTCATCATCATCGTCCAGGTCAATGGGCGTAGGTGCATCTCTGCCCACTTTGATCTTGGAAGCTTTGAAAGCTGTTTTTGGGGGCAGAGTGCCATCCGTAGGACTGACTGGGAAATCAGCCAGTAGACATAACCTGGTCACCAGGGAGGGGAAATAAAACCCCTTAGTCATCAGCAGTGACCGAAGGATTATTTCATCTTCAATGATTTTAGCAACATCCACGTCCTTCCTGGTCACGAATCACCAAACCAATAAAGCCCGCAAGCTGTTCACGTTTGTTATATTGCTCGTGGGCAATAACCTGCTGCAAATCATAGTGAACTAGCACTTAGCTTCCCATGTGAATGACTTGGAATGCAAGGTCATATTTTCCTTTATCCACACTGTCTGACCCCCTGAGCATATGGACTCAATCAGAGTGTCCCAATCGACCCTTGGAGAATTGTAGTAATAATTAGTACCACCTGTGAAGGGGGCAGCTGCAGGACCTGGCGAATTCTATGTACGGAGGCATCTACCACTTTGCCCTGCACAACCACAGAATGACACATATATTCTGGGAAGTTCGCGTAGAACTCCCGGATTATCATTGGGTTTGCCGTATCAGGTTTGTCAAACAAGTACTCCATCCCCCTCCGGCGGATTTCCTCGTACATGTCTGCTTTTTCGACACGGAGGGCAACCCTGTCAATACCAATTTCCGGGACAAAGTTTTTGGTAGCCTTCGCATGAAACCTGTCCTGAGCTTCCTTGGATATAAACTGGGTGGCATCATAAGTCGGGGCGTCGGAAGTGCCTTCCGAGTTTCTTCACTTCTTTCTGGCCATCGTACCTGAAATCAGTTCATCATAACAATCAAGGGAGGCCAAACATGTGCCAATCGGATGGATACTCAGAATTCTCCACCCGCCGGCACCAAACAATTACCCAAAGTGGACAACATCCACTATTGTCCCCACACCACTCATCAACGACACAATTTCGCCCTATAAAACCCCACCACAAGCTTCCATCAATACATATAGTTAAATACTACCACCACCCACCCGCCACACACAAATTATCAACTAGAAATATACCCCACACACAGACAAATCAACCCCAAACACCAACAACAACACCAAACTTGGATTCTAAAACCCCATTGCAACCAAAATCAAGATTTACTACAATAGTCACTACATAATACAAAATACATACAACATAAGAAAAAGTAGAACAACTTACTTGAGGATTATCGCAGAGTCTTGAAAAATAAAAGA